>JACEFZ010020202.1:7500-27349 GCA_014155875.1 Cepaea nemoralis
ATCACGACTCTCCACTGCCCTCTGTATATGTTCATGAAGTTAGTCCATACATGTGCTATTATTTCTAGTGCAGTGGACTAATTTTTCGTTTAGGCTAGCTTTCCCTATTACTAGTGACCCGCGCTAGCAGAAGAACTCACTCCGACTTCTGAGGTACTTGTAAATGACTCCCCCAAGTCAAGGACAAGTCATAATTCCAATCCACTTGAACAACCCGGTACCTCAGCATCAGTACACCGGAAGTGTAAGAGCCAGCGTTATTACCCATTCAGCCGTGCTGGCCTCCAGTGTGTCCTGGGACCCCTACATCTTTCTTGCACTTCTGTAAGTGCCCATCAATACCTGCAGATCTATTTCTCATGCTGCTTCCTTCTGACCCCAGAGGCGAGTTTGTGTTGCTCCCAGGCATCGACCGCAAAATGTCATCACTCGTTATAGATGCCCATTATATACTTCATATTCTTCAGAAATATCACATCTGTAGGGTTGCTACAGAAAGATCACATTTGTAGGGTTGCTACAGAAATATCACATCTGTAGGGTTGCTAGAGAAAGATCACATTTGTAGGGTTGCTACAGAAATATCACATTTGTATGGTTGCTCAGAAATACCACATCTGAATGGTTTCTACAGAAATATTACATCTGTGTGATTTCTACTGAAATGCCACATCTGTATGGTTTCTACTAAAATACCGCATCTGTATGGTTTCTACTGAAATGCCACATCTGTATGGTTTCTAAAGATCCTCCGCCTTGTTGCCCCCCCCCCCCGCCCCCCAGGTGAGCATAGGTTAGCACATGGCTGGGAGAGAGCTATTTCTGTCCCTCACCTCTGAAGGCAAGATGACGTCATAGGATGGAATCCTGTCCTGGGGTGTTGACATGCTAATGGTCTGCTTCTTTCGCCCAACCATTTTCTCTGAAAATCACACACATGCACGCACATATACACACACTAACACGTACACACATACACATAACATTGCACATTCCATCTGGCTTCATCAATCTAAGGCATGTGAATCCGCTGAAGAAGTCATTATAGTAGACATATATCGGACACACCGCCAGTACAATGGTTGACATATAGAACACACAGACAGAACAAAGGAAGATATATAGGACAAACAGCCCGAACACAGGAAGATATATAGGACAAACAGACAGAACAAAGAAAAATATATAGGACAAACAGACAGACCAAAGGAAGCTATAGGACAAACAGCCAGTACAAAGGAATACATATAGGACAAACAGCCAGAATAAAGGTCCGTGGATAGGACAGACAGCATAAAGGTCCGTGGATAGGACAGACAGCATAAAGGTCCGTGGATAGGACAGACAGCATAAAGGTCCGTGGATAGGACAGACAGCCAGTACAGAGATCCGTGGACAGGGCAAGATGTTAGCAAAGATAAGACAACTAGCTAGTATAAGAACTGATGTGACAAGCAGCCGATGTCAGGATCCATATAGAGGACAAACATTCAACATAAGAATCTTCTACAAGGACAATCATTCAACATAAGAATCCACAACAAAGATATGCAATATAAAGGTCGTAAAGTATGACAACATTTTTGTAAAGTTGTCAGCAATATTAATATATTGTTTATTTTACGTTTACATTTATGTTTGTTACTCGTGTTACATTGTTATGTGTATGTCCATAGGTCGTTATTATCATCTGTATGGCATGGTGCTTTCTTGATATAGGTATGCATATAAACATACATACAACAATAAGCAACAGTTTACGAATAACACATTCACTTTGGCGACAGCTCGATCACAGAGCCAACAACAGCACATACTTGAAACAGAACAACGTACTTACGTTATATGGCCCTTATATCATCGCCAGGGTAAAGATCTCCAAAGACTAGAGCCCTGTAGACACAAACCCAAGAAGAATCGAAATTAATCCAAGATTTCACACAGCAAACAATTCATCATTAATCTGTCAGTTTGGTTCGAGCAATTCGTCTACAAATATCATCTCCAGTCTGTCACACAGTTTGGTTCGAGCAATTCATCTACAAATGTGATCCCCAGTCTGTCACACAGTTTGGTTCCAGCAATTCATCTACAAATGTGATCTCCAGTCTGTCACATAGCATCCAGTCAGCAGCTAATAAACTCTACAGCACGAAGCAATAACAAGTCAATCGTGTTTATTGTGTTACAGATTGTAGCTGTTGTCTCACATGACAGCTCGCCAGGATATCGATGACAGCAAACGAGGCAGCTGTTGCAATAAAGCAACAATTAAACTGTCCATAAAAGTATTAAAACAATTCAATACAGATCAATATATCGTCGAATATTATTCCCTAAACCACAATGCTATCACTATCAGTAACTTGTCTGTCGTTCGCAAACTTGAAAATACTGAATCCTCCCCCACAATTCCTCATCCTTTTATTGAAGATCCAAATAGTTCAATCACTCTCCAACTTTCTAACCCGACAACGACGATGATGAAGATGAAATAGCGACGATTAACATGTATTTTTCCCACCGCCGCTGTAACAACACGGACAGAATCCAGTATGTCTGGTCTGCTCCGCACTGTTTGTTCACCCGTTTTTCCGCGTTTTGTCAACGGGATTTTCGCCTTCCCGCCGCATTCCCCAAGCTGGCAGAACTCGCCAACCAGCAAGCAGAATCTGTGCTAATTACCTGGAATCAGCCTCGGCGGGACATGAGGACGTGACACCTGGCTCCGCCCCCCTCGTTATCTCGCTTATTGTCGTTTCCGTTCGCTTGAGGAGTTCTTTCGCGGGAACAACAAAGACATACAAATGCGCCAAGGCCCTGTGAATGCCAGCTTGCATTGAGAGATTATAGGGCTATATCCAGTTCATGATGTTTTGTTCCGTCTACTTTCGCCGGCTCTAATCCTAAACTCAGACTTAATCATAATTTCTATACAGGCTCGTTGTTATAGCAGTGATTTTTACAAGGGGCAAGGTAAATAGACAACGGCCTCTCTGCACAAATGTTCTTAAAATACGCTTCATGCATTAGATAGGGATAAAGGTATACTTATTGTGTGTGAGTCAGTGTGTGTGAGTATGTGTGTGTGTGTGGGTGGGTGAGTATGTGTGTGTGTGTGTGTGTGTTGTGGTCACACATTGTACTTGATTCTAACAATGCTGTGCTGACAGCTTGATCAAACACGCGAGCACATCTCCCAGACGTCTAACCCTAACACGAGTGTGTCCAAGAAATATAGGATATGGAGTTGATGACTTTCAGAAGTCCAAGGCCGCCATGGAGATCTTTGTAGGATACAAGGGGGGTCGGGGGGGGGGGGGGGGACAGACACTACAAAAAGAGAGGAATAAGGCGGCATAAAGATCTGGGACATAAAGCACTATACAGATCTAGGCGTTGTACAGAAGAATTCCCAGAAATCACAATACAACAAAAGTAAGGTGTACTAGAGATGTGCAGGAGAATTCCCAGAAATAACAATGCAAAAGGAATAAGGAGTAATAGTGGTCTGGACATTGTGCAGAAGCAAGCCCTAAAACCGCAATAACAGAGAGGGAAGGGGTCGGGGATATGGGCTAGGTACACAAGACTGTACAGACACCACTATAACAGAGAAGTGACATGGCGAGGAACTTGGAAAGGGCCACCAAATTGTGCATATACCACATTAACAGATGGATAATTCGTCATAGAGGTGTGGAACAGGAGAAGAGCATAGACAGAAAACACAATAACTGGCTAAGCGCGGAAAACTGGGCTCCATTGCATAGAATAAGCTAACCTACCCTGTCTGTGCCAGGCGACATTGTAGGGTGACGATGCATTCTGGTGTGACGACAAGCAAAACTGTCTGATCTGTCAGAATTATTCCTCTACAAATACACGACACTCATACAACATAAACACGTGGAACAAATAACGGTTCATATCTTAATTTTTTTTTTTTTTTTACTGAAAAAAAATTACATTTACTCTTATCCTGACGAATCAAACACAAATCTCAAACTGTGGAATATCAGACAATGGTATCAGAAAGTGGAATATCATACAATGGAAACAGAAAGTCGAATATCAGATAATGGAATCAGACAGTGGAATCAGACAGTGGAATCAGACAATGGAATCAGACAGTGGAATCAGACAATGGAATCAGACAGTGGAATCAGACAATGGAATCAGACAGTGGAATCAAATAATGAAATCAGACAGTGGAATATCAGACAGTAAAATATCAAACAATGACATCAACAGCGGAATTAAATAGCGATATCAGACAGTGGAGTGTTAGACAACGAAATCAGAAAGTGGAATATCAGAGAGTATAATACCAGATAATAGAATCAAATAATGGAATCACTAAGTGGAATCAGACAATGGAATCAGACAGTGGAATCAAACCGTTTATTCTGTCAACTGAATCAGAGTGCAGCCGCAGAACGGTCAGCAGACTGTATGTTGACACTTGCAGGCCGCTGCGGGAGGCCGGACTTGCCATCTCGTATACTGTGTCTGAAGGACCTCATCATACATCAAGGTCACCCGTGTCTACACTGACTCTCGTGTACTGTGTCTGAAGGATCTCGTCATACATCAAGGTCACCCATATCTACACTGACTCTCGTGTACTGTGTCTGAAGGTCCCCGTCTTACATCAAGGTCACCCATATCTACACTGACTCTCGTGTACTGTGTCTGAAGGACCTCATCATACATCAAGGTCACCCGTATCTACACTGACTCTCGTGTACTGTGTCTGAAGGTCCTCGTCATAAATCGAGGCCACCCGTATTTACACTGACTCAATAACCACTGTTAGGACTCTAGTGTAGTTGGCGCTGTGGCAGAGCTGTAACCAGTACGCGTCCCTTTCGTCAAAGTGGTCATGTGATCGAATTCTTCTAGGCGGGGCTGTAATTTTACAAGTGATCTCAGCTTCTAGTTGGCTCCATCATGATGTGAGGTTCTAGTTGGCTCCAGCATGATCTCAGCTTCTAGTTGGCTCCAGCATGATCTAAACTTCTAGTTGGCTCCATCATGATCTAAACTTCTAGTTGGCTCCATCATGATGTGAGGTTCTAGTTGGCTCCAGCATGATCTCAGCTTCTAGTTGGCTCCAGCATGATCTGTGCTTCTAGTTGGCTCCATCATGATCTAAACTTCTAGTTGGCTCCAGCATGATCTGTGCTTCTAGTTGGCTCCAGCATGATCTCAGCTTCTAGTTGGCCCCAGCATGATCTGTGCTTCTAGTTGGCTCCAGCATGATCTGTGCTTCTAGTTGGCTCCAGCATGGTCTGTGCTTCTAATTCGGTCCAGCATGATCTCAGCTTCTAATTGGCTCCGTCATGATCTCAGCTTCTAGTTGGCTACGTCATGATCTGATCTTCTAGTTGGCTCCAGCATGATCTGTGCTTCTAATTCGGTCCAGCATGATCTCAGCTTCTAGTTGGCTCCGTCATGATCTGAGCTTCTAGTTGGCTCCAGCATGATGTGAGGTTCCAGTTCGCTCCAGCATGATCTGTGCTTCTAGTTGGCTCCATCATGATCTCAGCTTCTAGTTGACTCCAGCATGATCTCAGCTTCTAGTTGGCTCCAGCATGATCTCAGCTTCTAGTTGGCTCCATCATGATCTAAACTTCTAGTTGCCTCCAGCATGATTTGATGGGTGAGGAACTAGCCAACAATGAGGGCAATACGAATGTGGACTGAAGTGTCGGATGGGTGAGGAACGGAAGCACTCAACTAGCCAACAATGAGGGCAATACGGATGTGGACTGAAGTGTCGGATGGGTGAGGAACGGAAGCACTCAACTAGCCAACAATGAGGGCAATACGGATGTGGACTGAAGTGTCGGATGGGTGAGGAACGGAAGCACTCAACTAGCCAACAATGAGGGCAATACGGATGTGGACTGAAGTGTCGGATGGGTGAGGAACGGAAGCACTCAACTAGCCAACAATGAGGGCAATACGGATGTGGACTGAAGTGTCGGATGGGTGAGGAACGGAAGCACTCAACTAGCCAACAATGAGGGCAATACGGATGTGGACTGAAGTGTCGGATGGGTGAGGAATGGAAGCACTCAACTAGCCAACAATGAGGGCAATACGGATGTGGACTGAAGTGTCGGATGGGTGACGAACGGAAGCACTCAACTAGCCAACAATGAGGGCAATACGGATGTGGACAGAATGTAGTTGTAGGGGACCGGCAGGAGTTCTCGATGAATCTCAAAACTGAGAGGCCAGACTAGAGAACTTTCAATCAGATAGCGGTGGAACCGATTCGCAGTGTGACTCTTCGCTTGCTGTTGAACGAGGAGACGGAGCGCGTATGAGAATGTCCTGAGTGCAGTGACGTCGGTTCTTAGCTCAACTCAGCTCAACAACTCAGCTCAGTGAGGGCGACATGGGCGGGATATAAGATCCGGCAGTGACATATCTGATGGACGGCTGCTGGCGGTAACAGGATCGGTCTGAGCGACAAGATGAGACACTTGTGAAATAGTAAGACAGCGCGAGACAATCGGCTGCAGCCGGGCAGGCCTACAGACAGCTGCCGATACAGGCGGGACAATGAAACACGAGGGACTACTTTGTGGGGTCAACTGTCAAGGTTGTTCATTTGCTGAAGAAGATAGTAGAGTCATTGGATTGTGGACTTTTTGTGATCGAACTTTGTTCATATAAGGTTGTCACTTTAAGATTGTCACTGTTAGGTTGTCACTTTAAGACTGTCACTTTAAAGTTATTACTTGTATGTTGTTACTGTAATGTTGTGACTAGGTTATGACTTTATGTTGTCACTTCAATGTTGTCACTTTAAGGATATTACATTATGTTGTTAACTAAGACATAAACAATAGATTGCACTATTTATTGCCTGGCATATTTCGCTGCATCTCGTCAGGTACATACTGCAGAATACACACAACATAAAGTAAATTAACTAGATAAATCCTTCAAGTTGAAATATACACAATTTCGCACAGTAATGTCGATTGTCTACCACGGTAATTTTAAGCTGACTAACATGTCTTTCTGTTTGCACAATTATGGCTTGCGTTGATAGATCATAATTGAGACAGAAACACTGCCTTTCGCGTGTTGTTTAACACACAAAATACTTGCTTGTTAAAATTTGCAGAAGCAATTATGATCAATCAACGCAAGCCAGAATTGTGTAAACAGAAAGACATGTTAGTCAGCTTAAAATTACCATGGTAGATAAGTGACATTACTGTGTGAATATGTGTATATTTCAACTTGAAGGACTTATCTAGTTAATTTCACGTAAGTTATGTAATTTCTGCAGTATGTACCTGACGAGATGCAGCGAAATATGCAAGCCAATAAAGAGTGCAATCTATTGTTTGTGTCTTCGTTATTCAAATTCACTACGGGAAAACATTGTTTTGAATTGTGTTGTTAATTAATGTTGTCACTTTAAGGTTATCACTTTATGTTGTTATTTTATATTGTTACTGTATACTGTTACTTTAACGTGACAATTGTATACTGTTACTTTAATGTTGTGACTTCAGGGGGCTAGTGGTCTCGAAGTGTGGTGTCCGCCTCGAGTGCTTGATGTCCCGGCTTCAAGCCCCGGTGAGGGCCGGGATTTTTTTCACGTGGACTTATAATAACAAAATTGTCCCTAGTCTCTGAGTAGTGAGATCGGACGCCCATGTGTATTGTTGCGCACGTAAAAAACATCCATTGCCAGTTGGAAATCGAAAAAGAGTAGACTAACGGTAGTAGTAACCTACGTCCAAAATTTAGAGTTACAAATTTACCCAAAGTATTTCAGGGTCCTCGCCGGTGCTACGGAGTTCGTGCACTGAACTGAGTTTCTCCGGACTCAGGCTTGAGTTAGAAGAAGAACGGAGCACCTATGGGTTACATCCGTGTGCCGTGATCTTGATCCGTCGACTAAACTAAACTAAAACATGTTGTGACTTTAATGTTGTTACTTTACTGTGGCCACTTTAAGGTTGTAACTTTAATGTCAATACTTATATATTGTTACTGTAAGATTGTCACTTTATGTTGTCACTGTATGTTGTCACTTTAGTGTTGTCAATTTAATGTAATAATTGTGTGTTGTTACTTTAATAATGTCACTTTAAGGTTGTCATTGTATGGTTGACACTTTAAGGTTGTCACTTTAAGGTTGCCACTTTATGCTGTTTCTTTAATGTAGTCACTTTAATGTTACCACTGCAATGTTGTCACTTGAATGCTGTGACATGTGGGGCCAGGTGGAGACAGCGGTGGAACACACTGAGAACCCGTATGTGGAGAGGATGATATGGCGGAGGGTAGGCAGGGGTTCTGGACGGATCTCAAAGCTGAGAGGGAAAATCAGGAGAACTTTCAATCAGATGGCGGTTGGAACGATTAGTAATGTGATTCTTCGCTGGCTGTTGAATGAGGGGGCGGAGCGCGTGTGGGAATGTCCTGAGTGCAGTGATGTCGGTTCTTAACACATAACTCATGCTTTGAGTGCAATGTTGTGACTTAAGTATCGTCACTGGTATGTTGTCATATTATGCTGTTACTTTAATGTTTTCACTTTAATGTTGTTAATTTATTCTGTTTGCCATGAGCCGCAAACAGAGAGAATATCAGGACGAGAAGAATTCACCGGACTCAGAAGAAAATTGAGAAGGCTTCACTAACAAAGAGAGAAACGAATAGAATAGCGAACAAAGAAAAATAAGAACCAATCGGCGAGCGGATAGCCGATCACATGGTGACACAAACCTACGTGACAAGAAGGACGGACATTTTGGGTCAGTCGAGTCAAGAGTTTCGGAGTGACAACATCAGAATTCCAGCGCACATTAAGTGAAAGAGGGTGGACCGGTAGAGAGGTCGGTCTTGAATAAGGGCCTGCGGTTCATCCCCTTACGACCTTCCGTCGACCGATACACATTATTGCAAGATGTCTACTGGTTTCACAGTACTCTCAGGCTGAAACATTTCTTCAGCACTAAGGCAAGCAATGCCGCCCCATTCAACCCCTTCAACCCACAGCAGACTGATTTTCTGGATTTTCTAAGCGTAAGTCTTCGTGGACACCTGGGCCTGGATCTTCGAAAGCTTTTTGACATTCAGAAACTGTGGCCACCACCACTCAGGCGTTCGAACCTTACTTCAGATGAAAGGTTAGCGCTAACCCAGCTTCAACGTTGAGACAACATTATCATCAAACCCGCCTATAAGGGGGGAGGAGTCGTGGTTTGGCGGAAGGATCTTTACATTGCAGAAGGACACAAACAACTCAGTGATGGGTCTTTCTACCAACCACGCCCTACAGATGGCACTGACGACAATAACCACCAGGTCAAACTGGTCACTTCTACGCTGATCCAACAAGGGCTTCTTTCCCCAGCAGCCAAGTCCTTAAATATCCACGACAGTTGTTTGGGTAGATCGACGTTTTATTTGCTGCCTAAAACACACAAACTGAACAATCCGGGATCGTATCAGCCTGTGCATGCCCTACCGAGCACATATCCGGGTTCTTAGACAGCATTTTTCAACCGCTGGTTGGCGAGCTCCCATCATATTTGAAAGACACCAACCACGCGATAGCGACGTTTGAATCTATTACACTCACGTCTGACAACCAGTATCATATGTTCACCCTTGATGTGGCCTCACTGTACACTTCGATCCCACACAAGGATGGTCTCTCAGCTTTACAATTCTTCCTTGATTGGCGCCCAAACCCCACTATTGCCACGGATTCTATTCTACGCCTGGCCAACTGGTCCTTACTCTCAACTAATTTGAGTTTAACGACCAGTACTTCAATCAGATCAGCGGGGTTGCAATAGGTACCAAAATGGGCCCTAGCTATGCATGCCTCTTCATGGGCCACCTTAAGCACCAGATATGGCAACTCTACAACGGTAGAATCCCTGAACTATACAGGCGATACATCGATGATGGTGTTGGTGTCACCTGTATGCCATTAGCGGATCTCGAAACATTCATAGACTTCTTCTCCAACTTTCATCCTACTATCAAACTCACTTCCCATATTTCCTCAACGTCTGTCAACTTCTTAGACCTTACTGTTTCTATTGGGACCCATGGTCTCACCACGACGGTCTACTACAAACCGACTGACTCTCACGCCTTTCTACTCTACACCTCTTCTCACCCTCCGTCATGTAAAAACGCAATTCCTTATTCTCAACTTCTGCGTCTTCGACGACTATGCCAAGATGATGAGGATTTTCGCCACAGGGCTCGGGAGATGTAGGACTTCTTCAGACTCCGTGGCTATCCAGATCATGTCCTATCGTCAGCCTTCCTCCGAGCTCTACCCATTAGCCGCGCAGATTCTCTCACCTCTGCGCCTAAACCAAAAAACCTTCGACCGGTACTCTGTCTCTCCTACCATCCGCACAATATTTCAGTCAAAAATATCCTCTTTCGACATCTGTCTATCTTTCAAGCTGATCCTACTACCAGCGCGATATTTTCAGAGAAACCACTAGTGGCCTACAGACGTGACCGCAACCTCAAAGATGTACTCGTCCATAATAGAGTACAGGGATCTCCACCTCCACCATCACAATTAGGTACTAAGGCTTGCCTAAGACCTCGTTGCAAGACCTGCCCATATGTGGTCCACACCCCAGTGGTGCTATTCCCTAAAAGCAGTTTACGCATCAAGGAAGAATTTTCCTGCACCAGTCGCAACATAATTTATGCCATCATATGCAAACGGTGTGATATGAAGTATATTGGGAAGACTGGCCTCAAGCTAGCTGACAGATTCCGCCAACATCTGCTGGACATCCACACTAACGCCCCAAGCCTGTCTCCACCCATTTCAACAGCGCCAACCATCAAGGTGCTTCCGATGTCCAGGTCACTGCCATCCAGTCTTGCTCCTCCGGCGCTCAACATCGCAAAAATATAGAAAACCGGCTCATATTCTCTATGGGGTGCCTACCACCACACGGCCTCAACACCAACATAGTTTCATCTAATCGTAGTCATTTCCCCTCCCCTCCCCACTCTCTTGCTTCCACACCCTCCTAGGTGTCACCCTCTCCCTGTCTCTAACTAGTCCCTTTCTCTACTAAAATTATCTTCTGCCCTGTCTCCCACGGACCTGATTCCGAGTGACCGAACCAGTAGTTACCTGGGGCATCCCGTATTACCACTCCTTTCGTACGCAATATAGTGTGCATCCGCAATGATATCACTACTTCCCCCCGAACCCAATAATCCTCCACCAGTTAGCAACTATATTGTATATGCGGTTGTGCGTGCATGCGCATATACACAAGTACATATGTGTATGTGTTTGTATATGCACAGATATATATGTCTCTCTCCCTCTTTCTCTCTCCCTCTCAAAGTAATCTTACACCAACCCTCTCTCTCTCTGTTTCTCTCTCTCTCTCTTCTCTCTCTCTCTCTCTCTCTCTCTCTCTCTCTCTCTCTCTCTCTCTCTCTCTCTCTCTCTCTCTCTCTCCTCTCTCTCTATCGCAACAAACTTGCTTCTCTTTGCCTACTTATGCCATGTATAGTTCTGGTGGTCGGGTCTTATATAACCCCAAATAACACAAGCACTGGGTGATTTGACCCTAAAATACGCGCTATAACAATCAACCTTACTTACCCTATTTCAAAGGGAACAGTCTGAGTGAAGCCTCGTATTTGTAGACCGACCTACTCCGCATACCCCATTAGGCACATCACAGCAACGATACCCACCTCTCTCTCTTTCCCTCCCTCCCTCCACCCTCTCTCTCTCTCTCTCTCTCTCTCCTCTCTCTCTCTCTCTCTCTCTCTTCTTATATATACCTTGCACTTGCCCCTGTACACTAATGTATGAATGTCTATTGAGCGGTGTATATGTAAGTATGTGCGCTCACGCATATTAGTCCACCCAGACTTTAGGACTAGCCTCAACATAACACATATGAGTGCATAATGTGGTTTTGGTTAGTACCACCATCATGCTTGCGCCAACTCATGCTTCGTTAGTACATCCACTGAGATTGCTCAGGTACCATTATCAGATCACTGTCACAGGTTGCCGTTCTGGCCACCTTCCTCATCCTTTCTTTCAATGTGCTCACTGAATCGTAACACCTATCACCCCGTCATTATCCCCCATCTCACTCCCTCGGTTGGGTATAAAAAGAAGACATCGGCGATATTCTGAGTTACACACAGATCGGAATTGTGAGGTAAGTATGAACATTTTTTTCCAATTCTCATTGTCTCTACATTGCTTTCATTTTTTCATCCTTTTGTTCTTCTCGTCCTGTCGTCACCTTTTGATGTAGTCACAGGAGATCTCCTTGACTATATGTTGTGTTTGTGAATGTGTTTGTTTGCTGATGAAGGCTAATCGCCGCAACGTCCTGTATGTGTCGTAAATCTGTTATGTAAAGCTGCACTACTTTGTGTCATTTTATATTGTTTACATTTTCACAGCTTTACCTGCAGTTCCACCCAATTTTATTCATATTTTGGCCCAGTAGGAGAACGGTTCTGTTCCCTGTGCTGGTCCTGCCCCAGTAGAAGAACGGTTCTGTTCCCTGTGCTGGTCCTGCTCCAGTAGAAGAACGGTTCTGTTCCCTGTGCTGGTCTGCCCCAGTAGAAGAACGGTTCTGTTCCCTGTGCTGGTCCTGCAACACTAGAAGAACGGTTCTGTTCCCTGTGCTGGTCCTGCTCCAGTAGAAGAACGGTTCTGTTCCCTGTGCTGGTCCTGCCCCAGTAGAAGAACGGTTCTGTTCCCTGTGCTGGTCCTGCAACACTAGAAGAACGGTTCTGTTCCCTGTGCTGGTCCTGCCCCAGTAGAATAACGGTTCTGTTCCCTGTGCTGGTCCTGTCCCAGTAGAAGAACGGTTATGTTCCCTGTGCTGGTCCTGCAACACTAGAAGAACGGTTCTGTTCCCTGTGCTAGTCCTGCCCTAGTAGAAGAACGGTTCTGTTCCCTGTGCTGGTCCTGCCCCAGTAGAAGAACGGTTCTGTTCCCTGTGCTGGTCTTGCTCCAGTAGAAAAACGGTTCTGTTCCCTGTGCTGGTCCTGCTCCAATAGAAGAACGGTTCTGTTCCCTGTGCTGGTCCTGCCCCAGTAGAAGAACGGTTCTGTTCCCTGTGCTGGTCCTACCCCACTGGAAGAACGGTTGTGTTCCCTGTGCTGGTCCTACCCCACTGGAAGAACGGTTATGTTCGCTGTGCTGGTCCTACCCCACTGGAAGAACGGTTGTGTTCCCTGTGCTGGTCCTGCCCCAGTAGAAGAACAGTTATGTTCCCTATGCTGGTCCTGCCCCAGTAGAAGAACGGTTGTGTTCCCTGTGCTGGTCCTGCCCCAGTAGAAGAACGGTTGTGTTCCCTGTGCTGGTCCTGCCCCAGTAGAAGAACGGTTGTGTTCCCTGTGCTGGTCCTGCCCCAGTAGATGAACGGTTGTGTTCCCTGTGCTGGTCCTGCCCCAGTAGAAGAACGGTTGTGTTCCCTGTGCTGGTCCTGCCCCAGTAGATGAACGGTTGTGTTCCCTGTGCTGGTCCTGCCCCAGTAGAAGAACGGTTGTGTTCCCTGTGCTGTCCTGCCCCAGTAGAATGAACGGTTGTGTTCCCTGTGCTGGTCCTGCTCCAGTAGAAGAACGGTTCTGTTCCCTGTGCTGTCCTGCCCCAGTAGAAGAACGGTTCTGTTCCCTGTGCTGGTCCTGCCCAGTAGAAGAACGGTTCTGTTCCCTGTGCTGGTCCTGCCCCAGTAGAAGAACGGTTCTGTTCCCTGTGCCTGGTCCTGCCCCAGTAGAAGAACGGTTCTGTTCCCTGTGCTGGTCCTGCCCCAGTAGAAGAACGGTTGTGTTCCCTGTGCTGGTCCTGCCCCAGTAGAAGAACGGTTCTGTTCCCTGTGCTAGTCCTGCCCCAGTAGAAGAACGGTTGTGTTCCCTGTGCTGGTCCTGCCCCAGTAGAAGAACGGTTCTGTTCCCTGTGCTGGTCCTGCCCCAGTAGAAGAACGGTTCTGTTCCCTGTGCTGGTCCTGCCCCAGTAGAAGAACGGTTCTGTTCCCTGTGCTGGTCCTGCCCCAGTAGAAGAACGGTTCTGTTCCCTGTGCTGGTCCTGCCCCAGTAGAAGAACGGTTCTGTTCCCTGTGCTGGTCCTGCCCCAGTAGATGAACGGTTCGTGTTCCCTGTGCTGGTCCTGTCCAGTAGAATGAACGGTTGTGTTCCCTGTGCTAGTCCTGTCCCAGTAGATGAACGGTTGTGTTCCCTGTGCTGGTCCTGCCACAGTAGAAGAACGGTTGTGTTCCCTGTGCTGGTCCTGCCCCAGTAGGAGAACGGTTGTGTTCCCTGTGCTAGTCCTGTCCCAGTAGATGAACGGTTGTGTTCCCTGTGCTGGTCCTGTCCCAGTAGAAGAACGGTTGTGTTCCCTGTGCTGGTCCTGTCCCAGTAGATGAACGGTTGTGTTCCCTGTGCTAGTCCTGTCCCAGTAGATGAACGGTTGTGTTCCCTGTGCTGTCCTGCCTCAGGTAGAAGAACGGTTGTGTTCCCTGTGCTGGTCCTGCCCCAGTAGAAGAACCGGTTGTGTTCCTGTGCTAGTCCTGTCCCAGTAGAATGAGCGGTTGTGTTTCCCTGTGCTAGTCCTGTCCAGTAGATGAACGGTTGTGTTCACCTGTGCTAGGTCCTGTCCCAGTAGATGAACGGTTCTGTTCCCTGTCCTGGTCCTGCCCCAGTAGAAGAACGGTTCTGTTCCCTGTGCTGGTCCTGCCCCAGTAGAAGAACGGTTCTGTTCCCTGTGCTGGTCCTGCCCCAGTAGAAGAACGGTTCTGTTCCCTGTGCTGGTCCTGCCCAGTAGAAGAACGGTTCTGTTTCCTGTGCTGGTCCTGCCCCAGTAGAAGAACGGTTTCTGTTCCCTGTGCTGGTCCTGCCCCAGTAGAAGAACGGTTCTGTTCCCTGTGCTGGTCCTGCCCCAGTAGAAGAACGGTTCTGTTCCCTGTGCTGGTCCTGCCCCAGTAGAAGAACGGTTCTGTTCCCTGTGCTGGTCCTGCCCCAGTAGAAGAACGGTTCTGTTCCCTGTGCTGGTCCTGCCCCAGTAGAAGAACGGTTCTGTTCCCTGTGCTGGTCCTGCCCCAGTAGAAGAACGGTTCTGTTCCCTGTCCTGGTCCTGCCCCAGTAGAAGAACGGTTCTGTTCCCTGTGCTGGTCCTGCCCCAGTAGAAGAACGGTTCTGTTCCCTGTGCTGGTCCTGCCCCAATAGAAGAACGGTTATGTTCCCTGTGTGCCGCCCAGTAGAAGAACGGTTGCTGTTCCCCTGGTCCTGCCCCGGAAGAACGCGGTTGGTCCTCCATGTGAAGACTGCTTCGCTGAGAGTTGTTCCCGTGAGGTTTGTTCCCCTGAAGAACGGTTGCTAGAGAACGTTTGTTCCTGTCTGTCCTGCCCCATAGAAGAACGGTTCTGTTCCCTGTGCTGGTCCTGCCCCAGGAGAAAAACGGTTCTGTCCCTGTGCGTCCTGCCCCAGTAAGAACGGTTCGTTCCCTGTGCTGGTCCTGCACAGAGTGTTCTTCCCTGTGCTGGTCCTGCCCCAGTAGAAGAACGGTTGTGTTCCCTGTGCTGGTCCTGCCCAGTAGAAGAACGGTTTCCCTGTCCCTGGTCCTGCCCAGTAGAAGAACGGTTGTTTCCCGTGCTGGTCCTGCCCAGTAGAAGAACGTTGTGTTCCGTGGGTTTCCCGCCCCAGTGAAGAAGGTTTGTTCGCTTCCTGCCCCCGAGAAGACGGTTTGTTCCCTGTGAGTCCTGCCCCAGTAGAAGAAGTTTGTGTTCCTGTGCGGTCCTCCCCTAGAAGAAGGTTGTTTCCCTTGCTGTCCTCCCCTAGAAGAAGGTTTTTCCCTGTGCTTCCGCCCCAGAGAAGAAGGTTTGTTCCCTTGCTGGTCCTGCCCCAGTAGAGAACGGTTGTGTTCCCTGTGCTGGTCCGCCCCAAAAAGAACGGTTGTGTTCCCTTGCTGGTCCTGCCCCAGTAGAAAAGGTTGTGTTCCCTGTGCTGGTCCTGCCCCAGTAGAAGAACGGTTTGTTCCTGTGCTGGTCCTGCCCCAGTAGAAGAACGGTTTGTTCCCTGTGCGGTCCGCCCCGTAGAAAAAGGTTCTGTTCCCTGTGCTGTCCTGCCCCTAGAAGAACGGTTTGTTCCCTGTGCTGGTCTGCCCCAGTGAAGAACGGTGTTGTTCCCTGGCCTGGTCCTCCCCAGTAGAAGAACGGTTCTGTTCCCTGGCTGGTCTGCCCAGTAGAAGAACGGTTCTTGGGCGCCCCAGTAGAAGAACGTAGTGGGCTGGTCCGCGTTGTGCTGGTCCTGCCCAGTAAAAACGGTTTTCCTGTGCTGGTCCTGCCCCAGTAGAAGAACGGTTGTTCCCTTTTGGGCCTGTCCCGTAGAAGGTTGTTCCCAGTGTGGTCCTGCCCAGAGGAACGGTTCTGTCCTGTCTGGTCCTGCCCCAGTAAAGAACGGTTCGGTTCCTTCCTGGTTTCCCCAAAAGAAGACGGGTTTGTTCCCTGTGTGGTCCTCCCAGGAAAACGGTTGTCCGTGGTCCTGCCCTAGAAGATTGGTTCCCTGTCGTCCTGTCCCATAGGGAACGGTTGTGTTCCGTGTGTCCCTGGGGGCCTGCCCCGTAGAAGAACGGTTGTGTTCCCTGTGCTGGTCCTGCCCCAGTAGAAAACGGTTGTGTTCCCTGTGTGGTCCTGCCCCAGTGAAGAACGGTTCTGTTCCCTGTGCTGGTCCTGCCCCAGTAGAAGAACGGTTGTGTTCCCTGTGCTGGTCCTGCCCAGTAGAAGAACGGTTGCTGTTCCCTGTGCTGGTCCTGCCCCAGTAGAAGAACGGTTGTGTTCCCTGTGCTGGTCCTGCCCCAGTAGAAGAACGGTTGTGTTCCCTGTGCTGGTCCTGTCCCAGTAGAAGAACGGTTGTGTTCCCTGTGCTGGTCCTGCCCCAGTAGAAGAACGGTTGTGTTCCCTGTGCTGGTCCTGCCCCAGTAGATGAACGGTTGTGTTCCCTGTGCTGGTCCTGCCCCAGTAGAAGAACGGTTGTGTTCCCTGTGCTGGTCCTGCCCCAGTAGAAGAACGGTTGTGTTCCCTGTGCTGGTCCTGCCCCAGTAGAATGAACGGTTGTGTTCCCTGTGCTGGTCCTGCCCAGTAGAAGAACGGTTCGTGTTCCCTGTGCTGGTCCTGCCCCAGTAGAAGAACGGTTGTGTTCCCTGTGCTGGTCCTGCCCCAGTAGAAGAACGGTTGTGTTCCCTGTGCTGGTCCTGTCCCAGTAGATGAACGGTTGTGTTCCCTGTGCTGGTCCTGTCCCAGTAGAAGAACGGTTGTGTTCCCTGTGCTGGTCCTGCCCCAGTAGAGAACGGTTGTGTTCCCTGTGCTGGTCCTGCCCCAGTAGAAGAACGGTTGTGTTCCCTGTGCTGGTCCTGCCCCAGTAGAAGAACGGTTGTGTTCCCTGTGCTGGTCCTGCCCCAGTAGATGGAACGTTGGTGTTCCCTGTGCTGGTCCTTCCCCGGAAGTAGATGAACGGTTGTGTTACCTGTGCTGGTCCTGGCCCCAGTAGAATAACGGTTGTGTTCCCTGTGCTGGTCCTGCCCCAGTAGATGAACGGTTGGTGTTCCCTGTGCTAGTCCTGCCCAGTAGATGAACGGTTGTGTTCCCTGTGCTGGTCCTGCCCCAGTAGAAGAACGGTTGTGTTCCCTGTGCTAGTCCTGTCCCAGTAGATGAACGGTTGTGTTCCCTGTGCTAGTCCTGTCCCAGTAGATGAACGGTTGTGTTCCCTGTGCTGTCCTGTCCCAGTAGAAGAACGGTGTGTTCCTGTGCTTGGTCCTGCCCAGTAGAAGAACGGTTGTGTTCCCTGTGCTGGTCCTGCCCCAGTAGAAGAACGGTTGTGTTCCCTGTGCTGGTCCTGCCCAGTAGAGAACGGTTGTGTTTCCCTGTGCTGGTCCTGCCCAGTAGAAGAACGGTTGTGTTCCCTGTGCTGGTCCTGCCCCAGTAGATGAGCGGTTGTTTCCCTGTGCTGGTCCTGCCCCAGTAGAAGAACGGTTGTGTTCCCTGTGCTGGTCCTGCCCCAGTAGAAGAACGGTTGTGTTCCCTGTGCTGGTCCTGCCCCAGTAGAAGAACGGTTGTGTTCCCTGTGCTGGTCCTGCCCAGTAGAAGAACGTTGTGTTTCCTGTGCTGAGTCTGCCCCAGTAGAAGAACGGTTGTGTTCCCTGTGCTGGTCCTGCCCCAGTAGAAGGAACGGTTGTGTTCCCTGTGCTGTCCTGCCCCAGTAGAAGAACGGTTGTGTTTCCCTGTGCTGGTCCTGCCCAGTAGAAGACGGTTGTGTTCCCTGTGCTGGTCCTGCCCCAGTAGAAGAACGGTTATGTTCCTTGCCTGTCCTGCCCCAGTAAAAAAGGTTTGCTTCTGGTCCCTGCCCAGTAAGAACGGTTCTGTTCCCTTTTGTCCTGCCCCAGTAGAAGAACGGTTGTTCCCTGTGGTCCCTAGGAGGTTGTTCCGTGCTGGCCTGGGCCCCCGTAAAGAACGGTCTTCCCTGGTGGTTCTGCCCCAGAGAAGAATTGTTCCCTGTGGGTCCTGCCCGTAAGAACGGTTCTTCCCTGTGCTGGTCTGTCCCAGTAAGAACGGTTCTGTTCCCTGTGAGGCCTGCCCCAAAAAAGTTTGTTCCCTGTGCTGGTCCTGCCCAGTAGAAAAGGTTGTGTTCCCGGTGCTGTCCCCGTAGAAGAACGGTTCTTTCCCTGTGCTGGTCCGCCCAGTAGAAGAACGGTTCTGTTCCCTGCCTGGCGCCCCGTGAGAACGTTGTGGTCCTGTGGGGTGGTCCTGCCCGTAGAAGAAGGTTCTGTTCCGTCCCCTAAGAACGGTTGTGTTCCCTGTGCTGGCCTGCCCCAGTAGAAGAACGGTTGTGTTCCCTGTGCTGGTCCTGCCCCAGTAGAATGAACGGTTGTGTTCCCTGTGCCTGGTCCTGCCCCAGTAGAAGAACGGTTTGTGTTCCCTGTGCTGGTCCTGCCCCAGTAGAAGAACGGTTGTGTTCCCTGTGCTAGTCCTGGCCCCAGTAGAATGAAACGGTTGTGTTCCCTGTGCTAGTCCTGCCCCAGTAGATGAACGGTTGTGTTCCCTGTGCTAGTCCTGTCCCAGTAGATGAACGGTTGTGTTCCCTGTGCTGGTCCTGCCCCAGTAGAAGAACGGTTGTGTTCCCTGTGCTGGTCCTGCCCCAGTAGAAGAACGGTTGTGTTCCCTGTGCTGGTCCTGCCCCAGTAGATGAACGGTTGTGTTCCCTGTGCTGGTCCTGCCCCAGTAGAAGAACGGTTGTGTTCCCTGTGCTGGTCCTGCCCCAGTAGATGAACGGTTGTGTTCCCTGTGCTAGTCCTGCCCCAGTAGAAGAACGGTTGTGTTCCCTGTGCTGGTCCTGCCCCAGTAGATGAACGGTTGTGTTCCCTTGCTGGTCCTGCCCAGTAGAAGAACGGTTGTGTTCCTGTGCTGTCCTGCCCCAGTAGAGAACGGTTGTTTTCCCTGTGCTGTCCTGCCCCAGTAGAGAACGGTTGTGTTCCCTGTGCTGGTCCTGTCCCAGTAGATGAACGGTTGTGTTCCCTGTGCTGTCCTGTCCCCAGTAGAGAACGGTTTGTTCCCTGTGCGGTCCTGCCCAGTAGATGAAACGGTTGTGTTCCTGTGCTTGGGCCTGGGGCCCCCCAGTAGAAGAACGGTTTGTCCCCGTCTGTCCTGCCCAGTAGAAGAACGGTTTGTTCCCCGTCTGTCCTGCCCAGTAGAGAACGGTTTGTTCCTGGTGGCTGGTCCCCTGGCCCCCCAGTAGAGAATTTTTTTGTGTTCCCTGGGGGGGGCCTTGGGTTCCCCTGGCC
>JACEFZ010020203.1:0-32225 GCA_014155875.1 Cepaea nemoralis
CCCCCCCCCCCCCCAATTTTTACCAAAATTAATGTTAATTATTTCCACACTTGGCTTTAACGTATTTTATCCCGTGTAAACCAATCACACATGGAGCTGTCTGTGGGCCAGGTATGTCTAATTTTAGTAGCTCAATTTACTCGTGTTATCAAATATGAAACAAGACTGCGGGGTGAGGTGGGATATAACTATACATGCGGCAGAGTGGTGGGTTCACCTCTATACAGAGCAGGGTGCGGTAGGATCCAGTTCTACAGAGAGTATTGTGATGTAGGATCCAGCTCTACAGACAGCATAGTGAGGTATGATCCAGTTCTACAGACAGCATAGTGAGGTACGATCCAATTCTACCAACAGCATAGTAAAGTATGATCCAGTTCTACAGACAGCATAGTGAGGCAGCATTCACTTCTACATGTAGCATAGTGAGGTGGGATCCAGCTCTACAGACAACATAGTAAGGTTGGATCCAGTTCTACAGACCGCACAGTGAAGAGGGATCCAGTTCTATAGACAGCATAGTGAAGTTGGACTCACCTCTACAGATAACATAGTGAGGTAGGATACCGTTCTACAGACAACATAGTGAAGAGGATCCAGTTCTACAGACATCATAGTGTAGTAGGATTCACTTCTACAGACACATAGAGAGGTAGGATCCCGTTGTACAGACAACATAGTGAAGTAGAATCCAGTCCCACAGACAACATAGTGAAGTAGGATCCAGTTCCACAGACAACATAGTGAAGTAGGATTCACCTCTACAGACAACATAGTGAATTAGGATTCACCTCTCATGACAGCATAGTGAAGTAGGATCCAGTTATACAGGCAGCATAATGAGGTGGGATCCCGTTCTACAGACAACATAGTGAAGAAGGGTCCAGTTCTACAGTCAGCATAGTGAAGTAGGATCCAGTTCTACAGATAACATAGTGAAGTAGGATTCACCTTTACAGACAACATAGTGAAGTAAGATTCACCTCTACAGAGAGCATAGTGAAGTAGGATCCAGTCCTACAGACAGCATAGTGAAGTAGGATCCAGTCCTACAGACAACATTGTGATGTAGGAATCACCTCTACAGAGAGCATAGTGAAGTAGGATCCAGTCCTACAGACAACATTGTGAGTAGTATATAGGAAGGATATCCAGCGATTTGAGGGCGATTTTGTGAGGGATGGTGAGGGCTGGTGAGGGTTGGTGAGGGATGACGAGGGATGCCACTGCCTCCCTCGCCCTCGAGTTGTGGTCTGCTTCATGCCTTCCAGCTCCTTCCTGCTTTTTTAAGTGTCAGCTGTCGTTTTTAATCAGAGCATCGGGGTTAACAATGAAAAGATCAATTGAACTATGGCGCCAGGTTTGCTAATTGATTCAGAATATGTCAGCCGGTGTAATGCATTAATTAGCTTCCCGTTTGTATAGACGACATAAGAGGTGTCAGGTGGTCGACAAACAAGCGGAGTCGGGTTGATGTATTTGTATCTTTGGTAAGATCGGCGAACATCTGTGAGCAAAAAGTCGATACCAGAAATAATGTGGTTTGTAAATTACACCTGTCGGCGATAGGTGGCGTTTTTAATCAGTTCATCGGTATATGTAAACAATGATAAATGAATTGAGACACGGGGCTAGTTGGTACCACAGTCGCATTGCAGATGGTGCGATAACCAATTCGGAAGAGTGTGTCGGGGTATCGCCAGTGTGTAAGTGGGGTGTCTAATGGGTTAAGTTGGTACCATAGACCCTCTCATTTGGAGGTGACAGGTTCGAATCCTACCGTGTGGTGGGGTAGTGTGGCAGTGGGCGAGTGTCTAACGGAGCTAAGTGGTATCATTGGCTGTTCGAATCACGCTGCTGGTCGATAACGGTGTCCACCCTAGACGGGGACTTTTTAAATGTCTACTAAGGGGCAGTGAGGGCTTAGCGGTGAGAAATAGTTGGTCATAGGGGCTGTGGTGGGATATCAATGTGTAACTGGGGTGTCTAGTTGCTGCCATAGCGCTTGACGGGTTCGAGTCCTACGGTGTGGTGGAGTAGTGTAGTAGTAGTCGAGTGTGTAACGGAGCTAAATGGTATCATTGGCGGTTCGAATCACACCCCTGGTCGCTAACTATAGCCAACATAGGCCCCCGATGTTCGAATCCAGCGGTATCGCTTTGCTTTTTTCTCAAAAAACCTAAGTTCCACAGCCAGCAGATTCAGCGGGACTGTTCAATGTCTTCACATTCATACAAAAGTACAGATTCTATGTAGCGCCGCAACACTCTTTTTCACGTAGCAATTGTCATCTTTTTACTGGTCGTTATGTTTTTCATCTTGCAAAAGGTTATCTTCGCCACGGCGATTCTTGTGCTAATCTCTTCAAGGCATCTCCCATCAGTTGTTATGATCGTTCCGAGATACTTGTATCTATTCACTTGTTTCAGAATATTCCCATTTACACGTATATTACAACGGGGTATTTCGTTCTTCATAGTGACAATCATAACCCGTGTCGTTTTATAATTTAATTCTAACCCTAGTTGTTCACCGGGTGCAACAACCGCCTCTACTAAATATTGCAGATCCTGCGCAGTGTCTGTTGATTACATAAATTATATGAAGGCAGTTGACAATTTAAATTAGATGAAGTTATTTTATTACAGAAATTAAATGAAGACATTTGACTAGAAATATTTAATAAAACGACGAAAAAACGGAGATCTACCGGCGTTAGAAAAGCTTATAAGTATGTTAATGTCAGTTTCTGTGAACATATTTAGCAGAAGCATTCTGCATAGTATATGAATATTTAGCTTTAAGGTGAAATCATTACTGCTGTACCGATCGGAAACAAGAAAAACGACTAAAACAACTACTAATAAACAACAAACATTCATTAACGGGTGCCCATGTAGTTCATCCTTGGCGTTCATGTCTCATTCAACAATTAGTATAATGTCTGAAGTCAAATTTGCGGCTTCAAAATATGTGTTCATAGCATATTTATATATGAAGATATATATTCAAGGTGATTTTAAAGGACAAATTTCCTCATGTCACACGCTGCAAAAGACATATTTCGCTCAAACTTAAACATTAAGAGTGGAAAAGAGTATGTTGTAGATACTGTTTTTTTCCTTTGTTTCTAGTGCGACTTGATTATTTGTTGTTCTATCTGGGCATGGTATGTATATTTTCACCACATCTTCACTGATGTTTTTCATCTTGTCTGCTCATTGCCCACGCTTCACAGTCATACAAAAGTACAGATTCTATGAATGACAGAGGCAATTTGCAGCTATTATTAAACAAAATGACAAATCGGAGGTCAGCTAATATGTACGTATTTGTAAATAAGGATACACAGCGATGTCTATTATATAACGATAACAAAGGTATTTAGTTGTAGAAAACTACCGCGCCTCCCACGCAAACGGCGGTAGGCTAGTGACAATGGTTAGATTAGCTGTGATGGCACCAGTTGGAGATATTAATCAGCTACCTGGTACCCAGTGAAGATGACACGACAAGCGAGGCGGTATAGGTCGCGTGACTCTCAACAAAACCAACAATGAAACAAAAATGGTAATGAAACGTTGCGTCGCCGCGAAGCATTATTTTAGAAACCAAAGATTACAATCAATCTGAGAGGGTAATAATAGACAGTCTAATCCTACCAGAAAGAGGTGTCTTATACACTGGGTACCAACGACAGACAGCTGGTCAAGAAGAAGCAATACACAGTATATAAAGTTAGGACTAAATAAACCGTAGTTTAAAGAATTCAAGTACATTATTACAAGTTAAATTACACAATAAAATAAATACAGTGATATGTATAAAATTATAAAAAACAAAAAAGAAGAAAACACCAGTGTTACATTAGAAAATAAGTGAAAAACACAACGGTATGAATACGTTGGTGTATTAGATACATACGAATGGTACACACAACATGTCATTATGTCAGCGTGACCGCTATCTGTTATATATTGCGACCAAAATACACCGATCGCCCCTCACGTCAGCGTAACAGACTAACACTTAAACCAAGCACCCGATATCTGTTCTATATTGTTGCCAACAATTATGTGCATGCCGCCATCTTTTGATGTGAGTTTGATTGATGAAGCCTGTCAGGAAACAACCATAGATACATAGTAAAAGTGTCGTGAGAATACAAATCCAAGCGTATTGACTCTCGGTGTATCGTTATTCACGTAACGTTTCCTGTTTCCTGCTCCAGTCTATTGTTGTAAAATCTTACCAAAGCGGACACTGTGGACCAAATCTGCATGAATGAAGTAGGATAGATGCGGTTGTCATATGTGTCTTATAGGGCTTGGTCATTGGGTTTTTTAAAAACTTATCGATGGAAGAGAAGGACCCTTACACTACAAACAGAATAAACATTTACATTAATAATACCCATAACAAACACATGACCATCTACACTGGCTGTGACAAAAGTGACAGTCTGCTTTGAGAAAACAGCGAATTTTCAACGAAAACATAGGCTGTGTTTTATCTCCTTGGAAACGTAAATCTGGTTATATTTAAATCACCCTATGCATTCATGTCCCCCATGAAAACTAATGTAATGTCTGAAGAAGTCAAATCTATTTTTTCCTACATTTTATAATTTGTTGAGATATTTATGTATTTGACCGACCTTTTTCCCATTTCGGCTGACAAATGTTCCTACTTTTTATAAGATTAGGTGAAATATTGCTCTCTTTGGTCGATATTTTTTCTCATTAGGTTAACAAATGTTCCTAATTTTTATAATTTTGTTGTAAATATTTCTTTACAGGGTCAATATTTTTCTCATTAGCTTAACAAATTTTCCTATTTTTTATAAGTTTTGACGAGACATTTATAAGTTTGACCGATATTTTCACATTTGGCTAACATTATTTCCTTCTTTTTATGAAATCGGACGAGGCATTTATAATTTTTACCGATATTTTTCACCTTGGTTGTAGACAATGAGTATTTTCTGCAATCTATAGTAGGTGTGGGTAATACACAAAGTGAGCAAGCAGAATTAACTGGTTGTGTTACTATTTTCGTCAGCGTATTTAAAATGATATTTTTAACTTTCTCGGTACTGTGGTAAAGAGGTCATTGCATAATTATGTTTATATCTAGTTGTTCTCAATCAGAGGCCGAAAAAAGCATTGTCTTGTCGTGTGGTATTGACTCTAGACAGCAAATGCTGTTGGTAACTCAGTGCCAATCTTAGTAACTTGTAGGTGTTGTGTCGTTCATAGAACCTATACTTGTGTATGGATGTAAAGCGCGACATGCGGAAATTTGTTGTTAGAAAACACATGTATATATCTTCATATATACATATACTACGAAAACATATTTTGAAGCCTCAAAATTTGACTTCTTCAGACATTACCTAGTTTTCATGGGAGACATGAAGTGCATAGGGTGATTTAAATATGACCAGATTTACGTTTCCAGGGAGATAACACACAGACTATGTTTTCGTTGAAAATTCGCTGTTTTCTCTAAGCAGACTGTCACTTGTGTCACAATTAGTGTAGATGGTCATGTGTTTGTTATGGGTATTATTAATGTAAATGTTTATTCTGTTTGTAGTGTAAGGGTCCTTCTCTTCCATCGATAAGTTTTAAAAAAACCAATGACCAAGCCCTATAAGACACATATGACAACCGTGTCTATCCTACTTCACTCATGTAGATTTGGTCCACAGTGTCCACCTTGGTAAGATTTTACAACAATAGACTGGAGCAGGAAACAGGAAACGTTATGTGAATAACGATACACCGAGAGTCAATACGCTTGGAGTTGTATTTTCCTACACTTTTACTATGTCTCTATGGTTGTTTCCTGACAGGCTTCATCAATCAGACTCCATCAAAGGATGGCAGGCATGCACATAATTGTTGGCAACAATATAGAATAGATAGTGGGCGCTTGGTTTAAGTGTTAGTCTGTTACGCTGACGTGAGGGGCGATCAGTGTATTTTGGTCGCGATATAGAACAGATAGCGGTCACGTGATTTAACAGTTAGGCCAGTTACGCTGACATAATGGCATGTTGTGTGTACCATTTGTATGTAACTAATACACCAATGTATTCATACCGTTGTGTTTTTCACTTATTTGCTAATGTAACAATGGTGGGTTTTTTTTCTTTTTGTTTTTATAATTGTATACATATCACTGTATTTGTTTTATTATGTAATTTAACTTGTAATAATGTACTTGAATTCTTTAAACTACGGTTTATTTAGTCCTAACTTTATATACTGTGTATATGCGCATTGCTTCTTCTTGACCAGCTGTCTGTCGTTGGTACCCAGTGTATAAGACACCTCTTTCTGGTAGGTTTAGACTGTCTATTATTAGCCTCTCAGATCGATTGTAATCTTTGGTTTCTAAAATAATGCTTCGCGGCGACGCAACGTTTCATTACCATTTTTGTTTCATTGTTGGTTTTGTTGAGAGTCACGCGACCTATACCGCCTCGTTTATCGTGTCATCTTCACTGGGTACCAGGTAGCTGATTAATATCTCCAGCTGGTGCCATCACAGCTAATCTAAACATAGTCACTAGCCTACCGCCGTTTGCGTGGGAGGCACGGTAGTTTTCTACAACTAAATACCTTTGTTATCGTTATATAATAGACATCGCTGTGTATCCTTATTTACAAATACTTACATATTAGCTGACCTCCGATTTGTCATTTTGTTTAATAATAGCTGCAAATTGTCTCTGTCTTTCATAGAATCTGTACTTTTGTATGCCTGTGAAGCGTGGGCAATGAGCAGACAAGATGAAAAACATCAGTGAAGATGTGGTGAAAATATACATACCATGCCCAGATAGAACAACAAATGATCAAGTCCCACTAGAAACAAAGGAAAAAAACAGTATCTACAACATACTCTTTTCCACTCTTAATGTTTAAGTTTGAGCGAAATATGTCTTTTGAAGCGTGTGACATGAGTTAATTTGTCCTTTAAAATTACTTTGAATATATATCTTCATATATAAATATGCTATGAACACATATTTTGAAGCCACAAATTTGACTTCAGACATTATACTAATTGTTGAATGAGACATGAACGCCAAGGATAAACTACATGGGCACCAGTTAATGAATGTTTGTTGTTTATTAGTAGTTGTTTTAGTCGTTCTTCTTGGTTCCGATCGGTACAGCAGTATTGATTTCACCTTAAAGCTAAATATGCATATACAATTCAGAATAATTCTGCTAAATATGTTCACAGGAACTGACATTAACATACTTATTTGATTTTCTCATAGCGGCAGATCTCTGTTTTTTTCGTAGCTTTATTAAATATTTCTAGTCAAATGTCTTCATTTAATTTCTGTAATAAAATGTCTTGATCTAATTTAACTTGTAAACTGCCTTCATATAATTTATGTAATCAACAGACACTGCGTAGGATCTGCAATATTTAGTAGAGGTGGTTGTTGTACACTGTGAACAACTAGGGTTATAATTAAATTATAAAACGACACGGATTATGATCGTCAATAGGAAGGACGAAATACCACAATGTAATATACGTGCAAATTGGAACATTCTGAAACAAGTGAATAGATACAAGTATCTCGGAACAGTCACAACAGCTGATGGGAGATGCCTTGAAGAGATTAGAACAAGAATCGCCATGGCGAAGATGAACAACATATTGACCAATAAAACGATACCAATTTCTACGAGAAAAAGAGTGTTGCGGTGCTACATAGAACCTGTACTTTTGTATGAATGTGAAGCCACTGAACAGTTACGCTGAATCTGCTGGCTTTGGAACGGAGGATTTTTGAGGAAAAAGCAAAGCGACACAGCTGGATTCGCTTCTCTGGCGCCTATGTTGAGTATAGTTAGCGAACAGGGGTGTGCTTTGAACGGCCAATGATAACACCTAGCTCCGTTACACACTCGCCCACTGCCACACTACCCAATCACACAGTAGGGTTCGAACCTGTCAAGCGCTATGGCAGCAACTAGACACCGTTGGTATACATTTACGGCTTAGTATACGCTTAAAAAGAGCCGCCTAGGGTGCACATCCTTATCGAACCGCGGCGTGAATCGACTCTCAAACGATGCCTACGGCACCACCTAGCCCCGTTACACACTCGACCACTACCACACTACCCCACCACACAGTGAGATCCGAACCTGTTGCATGGTAGGGCACCCAAGAAAATCCCAATTACACACTGGTGATATCCCACCACATCCCCTATGCCCATCTACGCACCCCATACACTTACCAACGATAAAGAATCGAGCTTCGAACCTATCACCTCCATATGAGGGGGCCTATGGTACCAACTAGCTTGTGTACGTCTATACAAACGGGAAGATAATTTTTTTTTCTTCTTTACCATGGCTGACAGCTTTATCACGCGCATCTCCAATGCGACGGTGTTACCATACAAATGTGAAGACAAGGAAGGGTTCTACAGCTGGTCACATCTTCTGAATCAATTAGCAAACCTGCCGCCGCCGTTATCGAACTCATCTTCACTTAACCTGCCCACCTAGTTCAGTTGATCTTTCGCACAGTTTCATTACCATATTTCCTTGTTTAATTTTGCCGAGTGTTGCAACAGCTGTTATATGATAAAGATCATGGTGGATGCCCAGTTTGTTGTGCCGTCTATACAAACAGGAAGCTAATCGCCATGGCGAAGATGAAAAAACATATTGACCAGTAAAAAGATGGCAATTGCTACAAGAAAAAGAGTGTTGCGCTGTTACATAGAACCTGTAGTTTTGTATGAATGTGAAGACAATGAGCAGTCACACTGAATCTGCTGGCTGTGGAACTTAGGTTTCTGAGGATAATGCAAAGCGATACCGCTGGCTTCGAACCTCCGGGGCCTATGTTGGGTATAGTTAGCGACCAGGGGCGTGATTTGAACCGCCAATTATACCACCTAGCTTCGTTACACACTCACCCACTGCTACACTACCCCACCACCCAGTAGGACTCGAACCTACCTGGTCCGACCAACCCTGCTGAGTGTCTTGCATCCCGACACTGCACTCACTTTACCACCCGACTCCGCTTGTTTGTCGACCACCTGACACCTCTTGTGTCGTCTATACAAACGGGAAGCTAATTAATGCATTACACCGGCTGACATATTCTGAATCAATTAGCAAACCTGGCGCCATAGTTCAATTGATCTTTTCATTGTTAACCCCGATGCTCTGATTAAAAACGACACCTGACACTTAAAAAAGCAGGAAGGAGCTGGAAGGCATGAGGCAGACCACAACTCGAGGGCGAGGGAGGCAGTGGCATCCCTCGTCATCCCTCACCAACCCTCACCAGCCCTCACCATCCCTCACAAAATCGCCCTCAAATCGCTGGATATCCTTCCTATATACTACTATTGTGATGTAGGAATCACCTCTACAGACAGCATAGTGAAGTAGGATCCAGTCCTACAGACAACATTGTGATGTAGGAATCACCTCTACAGACAACATAGTGAAGTAGGATCCAGTCATACAGACAGCATGATGTAGTGATAGATATACAACTTCGCAGACAGCAGGGTTAAGCTCATGTCTGTATGAGTTAACAGTGACAATAACGGCAGGATACTGCGCAACCTCTCTTCTCTAAACAGCCAGAGTGGGGTTGCATTGATGAAGAGGCTAGTCATTCACCTCTAAGTCGAAAAGTGTCAGTTTCCAATCCTGTTGACAACACTATTTTCAGGACAATGGTTGAAATTTAACCCGATGCTGCGGGTGCCTCTGTTGAAATCCCCACGGCACGTCAGTCATTCAGACTGGTCAGAACAGTTACATTAAAACAGTGAAATACGACTTGATTGTACAAAAATGTAACAGAAGATAATTAACAAAGTACCCTCGGGGTCAATTATCTACGGATTGACATCTGCAAAGTGTTAGCTAGAGCTACACCTAGATATCTAGCAAGGATCGAAAATGAGCTTTCAATGAGCACACACCGATGCAACAGTCCACTTGCTAACTCTTGTCTCTGTGATTTACCATCACTGTCCTCATCTGCCCAGCCTCATGATGAATCGTTTACAAACGAGTGTAATATTTGCGAAGAAGTTAGTTGCATATCCTTTACAGGACGTCGCTGTCGACCCCAAAAGATTTTTGGTTGTTTGTGATTTCTTGGCAAGTTTACATTCAGTAGTTTGCCATTGCTTTCTAAACGACCGGCACTCATTCCATTGCGAGAACCCCATCGCAAGGCGGTCTGCTGCCAAATCGCCCGAAGGTGTTTCAAACGCGGTATGCGGGATTACGAATTACGTTCGTAACTCCTTTGCCAAGCGCGGGCAAAGACCAAATAAAAAGAGCTTTAAATGTGTGTCTTCCTCGTCAACATTATCTGCCTGCTTTTTGAAGAATATAAACGTAGTCCTCAGTCTCGTACACCAGTCATCAGTTTAAAAGAAGGTTACTCCAATGTGTTTACTTCTAGTACTTTAGCCATCACATGAAAAGAAGGTGTATTTTTGTGTGTAAAGTTGCATATCCCTTACAGGACGTTGCAGTCAACACCAACATTTTACAGCCGTTGTTGATGTATTGACAAGTTTTTACTTTCAGTAGTTTGTCATTGCTTTCTGAACGACCAGCTCCCATACCAACACATTAAAATCAGTATGACACGGTTTGCTGCCAAATCGGTCGCCGCTGTGTTTCGAACGTGGGTAAGCGGCATTGCGAATCGTGTCCGCAAAACCATCGCCACGGTGGCCGGAACAGAAGGTTACCACAATGTGATTACCTCGAGCACACCAGCCATCACTTGAAAAGAAGGTTACTCCAATGTTATTACCTCTAGTATACCAGCCATCACTTGAACAGAAGATTACTACAATCTAATTACATTTCGTACACCATTCACCAATTGACAAGAAGGTGGGATCCTCAGACAGTGGATTACACCTATTACACTAGTCGCGGATTGAAAAGAAGTTTGCCAGAATGTTATTACCTCTAGTACACCAGCCATAACTTGAACATAAATTTACTGCAGTGTGATTACTTATAGTACATCAGCCATTACTTGAACATTAATTTACTGCAGTGTGATTACCTATAGTATACCAGCCATTACTTAAACATAAATTTACTACAGTGTGATTACCTATAGTACACCAGCCATTACTTAAACATAAATTTACTACAGTGTGATTACCTATAGTAAACCAGCCATTACTTAAACATAAATTTACTACAGTGTGATTACTTATAGTACACCAGCCATTACTTAAACATAAATTTACTACAGTGTGATTACCTATAGTACACCAGCCATTACTTAAACATAAATTTACTACAGTGTGATTACCTATAGTACACCAGCCATTACTTAAACATAAATTTACTACAGTGTGATTACCTATAGTACACCAGCCATTACTTGAACATAAATTTACTACAGTGTGATTACCTCTAGTACACCAGCCATAACTTGAACATAAATTTACTACAGTGTGATTACCTATAGTACACCAGCCATTACTTGAACATAAATTTACTACAGTGTGATTACCTATAGTAAACCAGCCATTACTTAAACATAAATTTACTACAGTGTGATTACTTATAGTACACCAGCCATTACTTGAACATAAATTTACTACAGTGTGATTACCTATAATACACCAGCCATTACTTAAACATAAATTTACTACAGTCTGATTACCTATAGTACACCAGCCATTACTTAAACATAAATTTACTACAGTGTGATTACCTATAGTACACCAGCCATTACTTGAACATAAATTTACTTCAGTGTGATTACTTATAGTACACCAGCCATTACTTAAACATAAATTTACTACAGTGTGATTACCTATAGTACACCAGCCATTACTTAAACATAAATTTACTACAGTGTGATTACCTATAGTACACCAGCCATTATTTGAACGTAAATTTACTACAATGTGATTACCTCTAGTACATCAGACATTATTTGAACTTAAATTTACTACAATGTGATTATATCTAGTACATCAGCCACCATCTGAACAGTAGGTTTAGTTTAGTTTAGTCGTTGGATCAACATCACGGCACACGGTTTAACCCATAAGTGCTCCGTTTACCTCCTAACTCAAACCTGAGTCTGGAGAAACTCAGCTCAATGCACGAACTCCGTTGCATCGGCGAGGATCCTGAAATACTTTGCGTAGATTTTTAACTCGAAATTTTGCCCGGGCAGCGCCGTTAGGCTACTCTTTTTCGATTTCCAACTGCCAAGGGATTTTTTACGTGCGCAACAATACACACGGGCGTCCGATCTCACTACCCAGAGACCAGGGGAAATTTTATTACTGGAAGTCCAAGTGGATTCTTTAAATAAATCCCGGTCCTCACCGGGGCCTGAACCCGGGACCTCCAGCACTCGAGGCGGACACCATACCTCGAGAAGTAAGTTACTATATTGTAATTCCATCCCATACACATGAACTAACACTACACCGACAATAACTGGCATTGTTCACCGTTTTTCGTCTTCAGTCTCGTGCTCCGAAGGTGGTGTGTTCGTACCCGAACTCCGTCATTCGGGTCACGAGTGCAATATTTTCTGGTGACCCAGGAGGAGGTGGAACTCTATGTACTCTATGCGATGCTTTCGGCAGGCGCCAGCCACTTCGCGGAGAGAGATGATGCCATATGGGATAAACCGGGTGCAATGAAGCCATTACTTTATTCTTTAACGCCTTTTTCAAATCTCTATAACTGTTCATGTAAAGATGTAAGGATGATGCAATCCGTTGCTGCCACAATGGAACCAGTAAATGTAACGTTTCCAGAAGTCTCCTACTCTAGTCTTCGGGATCTATGAATTACACACGAACGAACAGTCGGAAACCCAAATATACCAGACACAATCATAAACTAAGCACAGTTGTCAGTTTGTTTTCGATCTGGAAATGTTTCGAATGACCGCTGTCGTCTCCAAATATGTTCATGTCCCTGCCCATGCAGTTCTAACATTAACAGATTTAAGAACTGGGATTTGAAGACATGAGGATCGATGTCATTGCGTCTGATTTAATCCCATAATGTTTGGTCGTTTTCCGCACAGTGGCTTGCCCAAATCGTCGCAAAAAATTCGTAGCCCCAGCGACGACCCCCAGGGATTTAAGAAAAAATTTCACTCGTGAAACGAATGCTACTGCTACTTGTCATCTTGACAGATGATAGTTTGTTACATTTTGCTTACAAATGCATAATAACTTCAATCCATGGCGATAGAGAATATGATTGATCTGACCAATTGCTGTTCAATGTCAATGCTGATAAATAATGTCGAATTCTAGATTTCTAGAATTCTAGATAGGGGGCTGCGTGGTCTCGAGGTATGGTGTCCGCCTCGAGTGCTGGAGGTCCCGGGTTCAAGCCCTGGTGATGACCGGGATTTTTTCTCGTGGACTTCTAGTAATAAAATTTCCCCTGGTCTCTGGGTAGTGAGATCGGACGCCCGTGTGTATTGTTGCGCACGTAAAAAATCCCTTGGCAGTTGGAAATCGAAAAAGAGTAGCCTAACGGCGCTGCCCGGGCAAAATTTCGAGTTAAAAAGCTACCCAAAGTATTTCAGGATCCTCGCCGGTGCTACGGAGTTCGTGCACTGAGCTGAGTTTCTCCAGACTCAGGTTTGAGTTAGGAGGAGAACGGAGCACTTATGGGTTCCACCCGTGGGCCGTGATGTTGATCAATCGACTAAACTAAACTAAGTGAATTCTAGACTTTCAAAGTATCTTGACGCGCACGCACGACACATGACGTTGATACACCCTCTCCCATCCGTTCCCAAGTATCTATGATGAGTGAATCTGGGGAGTCTAACTGTCTTGCACAAGGGAGATAAATAGGAGGCCGTGTCTGCGCGCGGCGGACTTTACAAATGCCTGGGCATATGCTTAGAAAAAAATTAGTAAACCTACTGTCATGGGTTAAACGCTGATCTCTGCTTCCTCTCATGATATTGACCTGACGTTTAACCGCTAGAACTGTATGGCTCAGGGGTGTGAACTGACTCAGTGAAGATGGATGTCAAACACCGATATGTATTGTACAATCACATATAGGACAGCCTCATTATGCTGACTCCAAGATAAATCTAACGACAAAGTCATCCGAGTGAACTGAGATATAATTTATCGCAGGCAACTTCAACAGCAAACATGAGCGAGTGAGCACATCCAGGCTTCAGTCTTTCGCACCGCACTTTCGCTCTTGCTTATCCATCGCACATCATCTCCCTAGACTGCGTAGATAGTTGGGCACCAAGCTGGCCGCCTGCTATAAGAATGAATGTATGACAAACGCCTACCTTCCACTGGAGCCTATCGTGACCAAGCTCCAGCAGCCAATGTCTTTGGCCCAGTCATAATTAGACCCGTGCGCATCAACGTGCGAATACCAGATATGCCAGCGATCGTGGCGTCAGTAGAGCCAGGAGTACCTGTAGTCAATTGCCGGACACAAACTAGAGCGACTTCATGTGGACACCGAGGACTGGCAGCAGTATAACGGCCGGTATTCTGTGAATGGTGGTGAAGCACATCCTAACGCTGTCTTTGCTGGATCACACACTGGCCATCTAACCGTTACAGTGTTAGGTGACGTATTACAATGACGGCTTCATTGCGTTCAATGTACGTGTCACTACGTGCAACGTTTGTGACACTTTGTAACTTGCCCTTGATGCGCTAACTTATCAAATAAATCTTATGTTACTGTCATTTGCTATATTACACCTACCACCAAATTGAAAACTGCCGCAAACGATGCTGAGAAGTGAAAATAAAGAGAAACACAAACATCTATTCTTAGATGCGATGTCCTTAGTCTTAACATCGCTGAACTAGCAGAATAAAATCAACAACAAATACAGGACCTGATTACACGCCGTAAGGCGTTTTGGTATATGATGCTTCTACTTCTAACTTCGCCCTTTATCTCCCAGTATATATCGTTAGTCTTGTATTGTATAGAGCAATTGGTACTCGATGGATGCCGTGATCAGTATGACACCGGCTAACTGTAGTTCCCCGAATGTTTCTGGTATTTATGTTAGACTATGTTGACATGGTCAAAATGAACAAGCTTTAGCTTGTTGCATGGAACCCTATGATGTTGCCAGTTAGTGCATACGAAGCACCCAGGATATAGGAAAAATAGATGCTACACAGAAATGAGGAAATAGAGATTATTACAAAGAAAAATTGGCAAGCAGCAATTTTTAAACATATAAATTAGCAAAAACCATGCTTTAAACACGGCCATTAGCAAAAACCAAACTTTAAAACATTAGCAAAAACTAAATTTTAAACACGCAAATTAGCAAATATAAATCTTTAAACAATGGGATTAGCAAATAAAAATCTGTCAACATGCAAATACTCGCTCTTTAAAAACAGTAAATGGCACATAGAAATCTTTCAGCGCCACACAAGGCATAAACAAATTGAGATACAACCTATTCAAGTAGCTATAACAAGGAAATATTTTAACTTTGCATTTGATACATTGACAAGTAAACGTTTTAAGAAGAGAAGAAGAGGAGGAGGAGGAGGAGGAAGAAGAAGAAGAAGAAGAAGAAGAACAACAACAACAACAACAACAACAACAACAACACTAAAAGGTGATACAGGCCACTTAGTGCGGGGGGAGGAGGGGAGGAGGGTGAATGAACAGTTCTCCCAGGAAGCAAACGGTGGACAGATTGAGACATAGAACGGGAACAAGGAAAGCCATCGATAATTCAAGCAGTCTGTCTGGTTGTCACTTAACTCTCGGCATTACTCATGGACCGATATCCATTGTCAGTGGATACTCTTGATCCTGCCAAATAAATTAACTCAGTTAGGATAAAATTATCTTTCTCGTGCTATTAATGTGTTGGTGTGGAGTTTTATCCTCCGTTTATAAAAAATGTACAGATACATTATGTTCTGGTAAATTTAATGAAAAGCAGTGAATCTGGGATTAAGACTGTCAACATATTCCTGAAAATTGCAGTAAAAGCTGTATTTCAGAAAATGAAAAGTATCTTAGGCTAATGAAACTATAACACTATATACAACAATAAGAAAGAGACAAACAGCTTTCTTTGGTCATGTGATGAGACGAAAGGCATTGAAGAACATCGTAACAACTGGAGGGATCGAGGGGAAGAGACGCAGAGGCAGACCAAAAGAGATGACGCTGGATGGATTGAGGCGGGAACAAGAAGAAATATCACCGGCAGAGTTGATCCAGAAAACCAAAGACCGAGATCCGTGGAAAGTCATGAACGCTTACGCAGCCGGTAAGGCACTTGATGATGATGATGATGATGCTGATGAAGATGATGATGATGATGATGATGATGATGATGATGATGATGATGAGATGATGATGATGATAGTGTCACTGACAGATGTTTTAATATTAGGAAGCTTCAGAAAGTGACCAGCATGTCTTTATTAGATATGTGAATGATACACAGACAAACCAAACTGCTGAGAGTAATCTTGCCAAGAAATCAACAACAGCGGCAAAATGATGGTGTTGACAGCGATGTCCTGTAATAGGATATGCGAAAGAAAAAAAAAAACAGACAAACAGCAGATTGCACAAAAACTCATTGTCAGGCATGTTGTAACATATTCAATAACTACATTGTTATGTCCGCTGGCCTGTCGGTCCGGTAGACATGAGCTCGAATCCATATCATCCCAGTTCGACCCGGCCTAAAATGGTAACCAGGAAATGTCTCTGGAAGTAAAGGCGGTCGGTGTGACATTGAGCATATCACCCATCGGAAGCCCATTAGTCTACTAATACAAGGAGGCTTCAAATGAAAGCCTTCAGTGTGTGATGGAAATCACAATAACCATCCTATTGTCTTGTAACCTGTCAATATTGATGCTAAAGATGGCAAGAGTGTTCAGCGTGTGACATCACGATGCAGGCGAACACGTCATAAGGACAGTTTAAAGATGGCCACCCCACTATAGACATGCATCAAAGAGGAACAGCATTCTGGGATCCGTTTTGTTTTAATCATTGAAGGGGTGAAACATAGAAATGCATTGGCGAAAGAAGGTCCAGTATGGCGATGCATGACTGTTAGTCCAGCAAGTGTATGTGTGGAGTAGGAAGTTTCAAATCGGCGTGACTTCTGTGACAAACTGTTTACGGCCGGGTCAGGCCCACTGAGTAGTGACTCCAAAGTGGTTACATAAGCGACCAAGAGAATGTTTTTCTAAAATAATCTATGTACTTTATTGGTGCCGAAAGACTTACATGGAACGCAGTGGTGACTACGTCGAAAAATACATGGTACATTTGTTCTGTACTTTTTAAGAATATATTCACACACACACACACGCGCGCGCGCCCACACACACACACGCGCGCGCGTACACACACATACACATCCACCCACACACACACACACACACACACATTTAAGGTTTTCATTTGAAGCCCTTGGTATATGGAGCGAGCACCACATGCCCAGTACTCCCTACGAAGTGTAAACGGGTCCTGTAGGGTCCTGTCTTTCACTTGTTGCCCGTCGTGACATGTCCTTTGTTATTTTGTTCTCTCGGGCTTCCAGATCGATCCAGCCTAAAATAAAAGCAGCATTATACAAACATGGACATTGATAGAAAGTAGGATAACTCAGAAATCAACAGAATTTAGGATATCTCAGAAATCAACAGAATATAGGATGTCTCAGAAATCAATAGAATGTGGGACATCTCAGCATCAAGCTACCAAGGAACAATTTATGACCACAGTGTCCAACAAGTACCAGGTCATACAACAGAAAGTAATCGAGGTCAGTACTGGGGACTACTGGTTAAAAGATATTGGAGTGATTTATGTGTAGGATATCCTGGACAAAAAGATAACGGGAAAAATATGAATAATGCCAGAAACCCTTAAAAGACAGAATAAAGTTACAATTAAAAATGCACATGTAGATAAGAACCAATCGCGAGCTATTAAAGTTAGAGCCCATAATAATACAAAGAGGTCAATTTCTGAACAAGTTAGGAAGCTGATAAGGATGGATGTAACTGACTAATTGTATGGCATAGCAAGAGAGGAAGAAGTGACACAAGTTTCAGACATCTTTATGTCAACCAACGGGACTGATCAACAATGGTAATGGGGGAGTTCTCATCAATATTAAAGAGCAAGTGAGCAGATGGGTTGAATAATTTGATGAGGTTCTTCTGAATAGACCTGTTTTAAAAGACAGTCCAAATATTCCATCCGCATAAGTGGAGCTAAAAATAAACCGTTAGAGAGAGAGAGAGAGAGAGAGAGAGAGAGAGAGAGAGAGAGAGAGAGAGAGAGAGAGAGAGAGAGAGAGAGAGAGAGAAAGAGAGAGAGAGAAATCATACACAAGAACAAATTAGAAAGCCTATCAAACTTCTGAAGAATGTAAAAGTTGCTGGTACAGACATTCCCATTCTGACCCACACAGGAAATCAGAGGCAAATGGGAGGTCACAACAACTACGTATAATCATTCATAGCCACCCAGCATATTCTGCCCTAATGAGAGTACATCAAACAAAAGATAACCCAATCTCCACTCTTGAAATAACATCACATCAAGAAGCAGAATCAACGACATATTTAGGTAGCAATGTAAACAAAGATAGGGAAACAGATTAACTAAAATAAGAATACAAGAAGCTTTCATGGAACTAGGCCAGTCGCTAAAGACAAAAGAAATAAAAACTAATACCAAACTTAGAATATTTAAGTGTTGCTGTATGGATCGGACACATTGAGAACTACACAATTACAAACTACAACAATTCACTAACGGGTGCCATCGCACGAAGAAGGTATAAAATAGAATCACTATTGTGGAGCTCGGGGAGAGAGCTAGACATACTCCAGTGAATCAAGCGGTGAGGCAAACTCGACCGGCCGGACAGGACATACATTCAGAAAACCTTATAACAGTATAATTAAACAGTTCGTTCTCAGGAACCCACAAGGCAAAAGTAACAGAGGGAGACATAAGCAAACACGGAGAAGGGAATCAGAGAGGGGGGAAGAGAGAGAGAGAGAGAGAGAGAGAGAGAGAGAGAGAGAGAGAGAGAGAGAGAGAGAGAGAGAGAGAGGAGAGATGGGCAGGACAATGCATGGGCGGCAGGGTGCAGTAAATGGCAAGGTGGCGTGAGTTTATTGAGGGTAGGTGTAAAGGGCAGAAGAGGACTCGGCACTCTGTAACTGATCAACTCTGGGGATGTGACATGCATATACACATTTTCTTGAAAAGATCTTCTGATTAGCAATAACTTTGCTTACGCCAGCCGGTTCCAGGTGACGCCATCGACTGAGATATCTAAGATACCTACATGGGTGTGTGTGTGTGTATGTGTGTGTGTGTGTGTGTGTGCGCGCGCGCGTGTGTGTGTTTTAAAAATGATTTGTGTTAATTTATCTCAGGACTTTGAGACAGGCCCACGAAGTACCCAGACACCCTATAGCGAATGATTATAATGTTTACTGCACATTTCTTCCGCATACCCTTAGAGTCTTGACTTAGTGAGTCGGGCACCCAACCTTCCCTGATAAAGGAATCAACAGGTGGCTTGTTGGTGGCTTGTGAACCTCTGGGAGTATTTCTGAGTGTCTCTCCACTTAAAGATATCAGTGCCAAACCTGGATGCTGATAGAAAGCCTAGAAAAATCAACATTGCAATCGATTAAGGAACAAAATGAGTTACACTAGCAAAACTGCCAACGGTCAAAATTATCAGCGTGCCATTTCGGGCAAAATACAAACATTTACACATAATCGTTTTTTTTAAATTGAGAGTGATTGAGTCAGTGAGAGAAAGAGAGAGAGAGAGAGAGAGAGAGAGAGAGAGAGAGAGAGAGAGAGAGAGAGAGAGAGAGAGAGACAGAGCAGGCAGACAGACAGACAGACAGACAGACAGACAGAGACATACGGACAGGCAAAGGGAGGGAGGGGAGAGAGTGGGTAAAAGATAGAGAAGGAGCGAAAGTGTAGTAAAAGAATGGAGAGACCGAAAAAGTATGTTCATTTGTGAGAGAGAGAGAGCGAGAGAGAGAGAGAGAGAGACAGAGAGAGAGAGAGAGAGACAGAAAGACAGTGAAGACAGGCAGAATAGAGAGACTTTTCCTTTTCGTCTCACCTCACTATTGTGACGTCACAGATGTGTACAATGAAGCTTGTATCGAGGAAAGACAGCAACTTTCACACCTGTACACACAGACGCCAAGCCTTCACCTATGGACAAAGACCTGGCTTATGGCAGCCAGCTCCAGGTGACGCCCTCAGCACAGATTTCCAAGATAGTAGCACGTTTGTGCGTGTGGTTTTGTTTACTTCTATTTAATTTATCTCGCAAGTTTCGGACAAACACACGAAACACTCAATCACCCCGTGCAGATACAGAGGATTTGCCAAAGATCATTGTCTTTGCAAAACATTTCTTTTGCGCACTTCCTGAGTCTCGGCTAGTGAGATTGCGTACTCAGTCTTTAGTTAGTCGCGGTTCCAACTTCACGGCAAAGCGTCGGCCTATTATGCTCCGTTCCTGTGCCAGTGAATATCCCTTAAAATGCCCTGTGTGAAATGTAGAACAGACCGGAGTCTCGTCAAATAAACAGCCCGCAAAGGTATAATATGCATAATGCCGCTGCCAGAATGCCAACACAAATGTCCGTCACGAAAAATACAGTTCACCGACAATGGAAGTAGCAGTCACTAGAAAACCAGCAGCCACACATTACAGCATAATGCAACCCAGTTAGTTCAGCGGCTGATCGGTCACCATTTTTCTGAACATTCAGTTAACGCTGCAAGCAACAGCGGACAGATGTAAATGCACTCTACGCGAAATTCACAGCTCACATTGTCGCTCCAGGCACTAAACTAAATAGCAGGCTGTTTGGATCGTTGGTCGCTGTTCTTGTGGGAAAACTGGATTTAACTCTTCCGTCCGATACATTGACGTTTAGGTGATCCAAGTCCCGATACAGACTTGCACCTATCGGAGTCAGGGATTTTGATAGGATTTACTCAACCCGGTATCAGAGTACCATCTCCACGCTGACGGTTACAGAGCTCTGCTTCACCTCCAAGCTTCAACAACCGCCAGACATGGAAATGTTGAGACTGGAACCTCACATCTGCGGAGGGTCTTACCAGGATGTAACCAGGCCATTGTTCGGCACGGTCAGGTTGAGATTAGGTCTAGGGTTGTCATGTTTTAGCTAACTTGGTCTGGGTAGGCCATGTTTAAGTTAACTTAACAGGACGAATCTCAAAACTGAGAGGGAAGACCGGGAGAGCTTTCATTCAGATGGCAGTTGGAACGATTAGCAGTTTAACTCGTGGCTGGCTCTTGAACGAGAGGACGAAGTACGCGTCAGAATGTCCCGAGTGCAGTGTTGTCGGTTCTGAACTCAACTCAATTCATCTTAACTTTGCTTAGTTAACCTAATTGTCGACACCTGCAAGATGAGATGCTTGAGAAGAGTTTCCAATTTAACCACCTGAGACTGAGTAAGAAATGATGTTATGAGACACATCTGTTGGATCACCACCCTGTGGCATATTTATAGAAAGGTAGAAGATCAAATGGTTCGACCTGGCACTTGACGACTGAAACAATACCAGTGGAGTAGGCTGGGCTATGGTTACACTTTACACTTCAGGATGATTCTGGCCAAGACAAAGGTGTAGTTGGCCCCTTGACCCCTCAGGCCCCTGACCTCTGCTTTCACTCACTCACTCGACCTAGAGGCTTTCACCTCTAGCGGCTCATTCCAGAAGACACAATCCAACTCTGGTAACGTAATTGTAAAGAGCAGTCAATGTATTGGAACATAATAGTACAGGAGAGGACAGGTTTAGATGAAGGAAGTGGGTATAGAAGATAGATAGACAAAGAAGGATCAACAGCCCAAGATCGGTGGTATTATACCCGGTTAGCACCCGTCCTTGTCAGTACGTCTGGTCGTGGTGGTTATCTCACCCGTTCTACTAGGATCCTCCTTCCACTACTGTCGATTTGGTAGACTGGTTGGAGATTGGTAGCATTCCCTCTGGCAACATGTTCAGACCCCAGTTGTAGACATGGTGGACGGACTGAAGTCGGTAGACTTCCCATTAAAGAAATGTTCAGACGTTTTGTTGCAAATCCAGTGGACTAACTGAAGACGGTAGCCTTCCCAATAGAGCAATGCACTGACTTTGGGACAATCCCTAGTTCAAGGTGTTGGTTCAAAAAGTTCTCGAAGAGAAACCTTCACGTTGGAGCTTAGCCGCACGTAGCGTACATGACAATGTCACGTTCGGCCTCATCGTGGCCTGGTAGTATAGTATCTGAGCCATATTTTGGAGCGTAGAGATGTAAATGTCTTACCCTGAAGGTGTGATAGTGAATAGTGGTTCGATAGAGGGATCTTCAGACCTTGTTATATTATTAATGAAGGGGACTTCACAGGCCGGAGTCCAGTGCGCTGATTCAACACAGGGGATGCTGCATGGTCACTGGATTCGGTTACTTGCCTTGCGCCACCTTCTCATACTCGTCAAAGACTTCTTTGTAAGTCACCATACGAAGGTAGATCTTGTAGACAGAGGATCTGTGAAAGAACCCTGCAACAACCCATGTGTACATGACACATGGACGGAGCCGACAAGCCCTCAGCATTTGGTAGACATATTACCTATGTTCTACCTGAACCTGTTCTGCAGAGAGATAGGAGACTTGAGTGAACTAGACCATCATCTGTCAGGCAGCCCCTTGATCAGCTTCGCCTTGGGAGACCTAGGTTCCAGCTTGGACCGATCCGGTCGTCGCAGTAACAGTGACATCCGGAAACCATTTATACAATACTCATTCAGTCTCACGCTCTTCATTCAGCCTATTAGAATATATTCATCTATTTAAGGCTTAGTGGCCATCCGAAGGGGAATAATCGTCTTCCCTGACGATCCCTCTTTATTTAGTCACCCTAGTTCGCCCCTGCCCCCCTCCCCCACCCCGCCCGGTTCTCAGTCCCATATAGAAGAGAAACGTTTTGAATAACACCTACCTCCTTCCTCTTTAAGAGGATGAGTGGTGTGTGCCTACTTAATTCTTTCCCCCGCTTGGGTAGAAAGTAAAGAGTGGTAGATGTACATGGTTTCCTCCCCCATGTAGAAGGCAAATATAAACCCCAAAGCCCGTTCGTAGCCCTTTCCTAGAGGCGTGATCTTTCTCTGTCTGTCTGTCTGTCTGTCTGTCTCTCTCTCTCTCTCTCTCCCTCTCTCTCTCTCTCTCTCTCTCTCTCTCTCTCTCTCTCACACACACACAATTACACACACACACATTCACGTACTGTTAAGCGGGTCCTCCTGGATCCGGGTTATTATATTTGGAACGCATTCAGCGTCATCTTTTCTTCGCCCCTATTTTCCCCCCATTGTGCTGAAAGAAAATACCCCATGGTTGCTCATAACTAGTGTTCACTAAAGTATCAGACAATCAGAGTATAGTATAGGGTAGATGTATCAGTGTTCTTTTTGGAACCGCGTTTGTGCATACTCGCTATCAGCTGATAGTATAGATTAAAGATACGATCAGGCCGGTGCTCATTCTCGAACTACCGCCGTATATTCGCTCACAGCTTCCCTCTTACTAGGGTTAACATATTACCCTCTGTTCTTTATAGTTGAAAAATTATCCTTTCTTTCCCACACCGTTTTCACCACTGGACAATATATTAACCATGTTGAAGTTCTCTTCCCACTCCCTTGCACTAGAATGGTGGAATGGTACCCTTATCTCGCATGCCTTACGTTACCACAGAATACCGATTGCCTGCGCCGCTGTGCCACGGAACGTTCTACCTAAACATTTACGCCAGGTAGATATGTCTTGCCTATATTCCTTCGACAGAGGGTAATGTTGCGGGGAGAGTAAAGACTCTGGTTATTCGCAAACGGATAGCAATTATCGCTAATGAAGCGTTTTAATAGTGGGTTTGAAGCTATCTGATATCGCCGACTCGCCCACACCAACCGATCAATAACATCTCATTAATATGCACGACCTGCTCTGTTCTCAACACACGAACGACTCGGCTCGCGTCGGCAATTGTATAATTCGTTCCATCACGTCTAGGAAATAATTGAAAACTGCTTCACATTACTTAATGAAATCCACCTTTAGAACTGGCCATGGGTAACTGTCAGGACTCTTTGGCTCCCATCTAAATAGGCTGGCTTAGCACAAAGACGCCAGTTCAACGGCAAGAAGTGAACTCCTCTGTGGCCGTTTGAATGCGCGAACTTCCTTCACGCTCTACATCTCGGGGGAACCGGAGAAATTCAACTTTCCGTGCAACTTAACTTTCTTGGAGTTTACAACCTCCAACCACGTGAAAGAAAGACTTCAAAAGTTCAGTTCCCTCCAGGTGTAAAAGCAACACGTAACTCTAAACTTCTGGTAGTCGTGAGAATGTTTACAGAAGGGATGATTCCCTCGGGTTTCCCCGGCTAAAAATAGCTCGGAGTTACCCCGTACCCGAATGAGACGTGAGGACAGCGTGTCAGAGTCTAGAAGGGTACAGTGATGCAGTGACATCGTTACGCCCGCCAGGCGACTTAGTTCCCAGCAGGGATGCAGTAACTTCGTTACGCCGCCAGGCGAGTAGTAGTTACCTGCCTGCAAGATTGCTGGCTGACGAGCGACCAGCGGTCAGGCAAGGACGACGCAAGACGCACGCATGCCTCGTGAAGCCACCTCAGGTGGGAGGCAAGTTGCGAACTAGCGGCAGACAGCTCTGGGACTTCGACTCGACCGGACGCATGATGAGAGAAAGGCGTTGTGTGGTTTTCTGTGCCTGAAAGTCGAGTGTCTGGACATCTTGAGAGATAGACTTGTGAGCTGTATTGTGGATGTAAGTGTATTGAAGTATCAAGTATATATTGTTGTGATCATCGTACTGTATATGATCTGTAAATAAATCCATTGAACGGTGTGTCGTTGAGTCTTACGTCAAATCACGTTGTACTTGTACTGTCTCACATGTGTTAGGTTAGCGAGCCAAGTTTAAGACCCTGACACAGGGCCTACTGGCCGTTTTGTGACAACGACACCAAAGACCGTGTACAATTTCAGGGAATGACACTATCCAGTGCTACCCATCGGGTCCCAAAACAGCAGCATACTTCCCCACTACGCCCGATGGCAAAAGCGAAAAATTATGATGATGATGAATTATATACAGATCTCCAACCAATGGAACTTCTGAATGTTCAGCTGTGGAAATGTAAGCAGTATATACTTATATGTATGCATTATTTTGCTGATGAAGGCTAGTCGCCGCAACGTCATGTGTTTCCGTAATTGTTTTATATAAAGCTGCATTACTATGTGTTATTTTATATTGCCCCTAAGCATAGACTGTCATCTGTTACAAAATACGCAGAGGTCAACAGAAGACTCGTTGTTGCGTAGTTGAGTTGCCACATTTTGGCAACCAAATGCCGTAATTATGTTGGTGATGGTTGTCTAAACCTGGTGCTAAGATTCCGATATATGTAGGTCATTAACGCTTGTCGAAAATGACTCTTTTAAATTACTAAATCAGCCTTACGTTAACAAGAAATATAATTTACTATTGCAATATTCAGCTCTTGCTATTTTATGAGTTAAGGTAATGAGATCCCCACTGAGCAGCTTAATGCTCCCGCAAAAGAAGAAAGTTTACCATCTACATTTATGTCATAACATACCAAGCTGTTGATTTTATTCTTGCCGGTTTTAATGATCCACTAGCAATAAAGTTTTCATCCTAATGCTTAATCCAAAGTTGTGATATTTGAATGTAATTTCCAGCTGCTGTTTCTGTTTACATGAAATGTTTCTTAGATTTGAATACATTCGCGGGCTGGCGTTTGCTTTCATTGTAAGTGTTTCATATATTTGAATAGATTAGCGGGCTGTCGTTAGCTTTCCTTGTGATTCATATATTTAAATAGGTTCGCACTCTGTCGTTTGCTTTCATAGTAATTATTTCATGTATTTGAATTGATCCGCGCTCTGTCGTTTGCTTTCATAGTAATTGTTTCATATATTTGAATAGATCCGCGCTCTGTCGTTTGCTTTCATAGTAACTGTTTCATATATTTTGAATGAAAACGCGGGCTGTCGTTCGCTGTCATAGTAAGTGTTTCATGTATTTGAATGTATTGACAAGCTGCTACTTTCTTTCACATAAGTGTTCTTCCACTCCTGCCCTTTGTCCCCCATTGGGGCATAGATCATCAACCAAACTACGCCAAGCCGTCCTATATATTTCTGTGCTATATATTTAAAGGATGTCGTCGGCTGCTGTGTGTTGTCACATCAGGTGTTCCGTATATTTGAATGTAACAAGAATAAGGGGAACTGAAGTGTCACTTGTTGTCCCTGGGGAGGGGGGGAAGAAGTAGAATTAACAAGCACACCTTTTAAATTCCCTTTAATTCCCTTTTCTTGAGTTTTGGTCTTTTGCCGGACTTTTTTCTACATACCCCCCTTTTTAAGTCTTTTGATCACTACCCTCTCTCTCTCTCTCTCTCTCTCTCTCTCTCTCTCTCTCTCTCTCTCTCTCTCTCTCTCTCTCTCTCTCTCTCTCTCTCTCTCTCTCTCTCTCTCTTTCCACCAGACAAAACCCCTCTTCGCATTCCTTCAGCACATACCCCCACTAATACTGGCTTCGAACAAAATGATAAAACATTTAATGCAGAACATTGTCATTTGTGTGTGCGATGTATGGGTGTGGAGATATGTGGTGTAGTCTATCGTGAATGCGAGACAGGATAGTCTAGTCTAGGATCAGCATCACAGTTGTCATCATGATACAGCCATTCGACTTCATATAGCACTGAACTGGAAGTAGCTCACCCAGTGATGTGTCTCTCCGACCGATTGTGGACTTCCAATATATCCGTGAACGTTTGAATGTCTGATCACCACTGCGTGATTGAGTTACTTAGTGTCATTTAGTTCTACAAATACGATATACCGGTCTGTAATATAGTCCATGGATTGAAGAATATAAACACCGGTTCAACAATATATCGCCTATACACTGCGGTTTGTCACTCACTAACTGTTCATGTAATCAGGGAAAATGTTAATGATAGTCTTTTCCTTTCTCTATTGCTTAGAGTAAATATTACTGTTCATTATTCTCTGGTTGTTTGGAATACCTTCATTGAGCACCTCACTTCTAGTGATTAATTTCGAATGTTCAATTTATCTCAGCACTTGTCTGACCTTCTTGCTAAACAGGGTTCAAAGCTTGATATCAGTTAGCACTGCACCAGAGTATGGTCATTTTCTTCTTCTCAGATTGGGAACTACTTTCACTTTCACGTGGAAGGAACCTGTCGAAGAAATAACACCCGGTGAGAGAAACTCAACTCAGACCCATTCTATGTGAATGTAGGCCTAAGGCCATATTCAGTCTGTAACATCTATATCATCCTAGAGCTACACTCTGGCATAAGACAGAGTAGTTCAGCACATTACCCTAGACAAGGTAACAGAAAGAAAAGCTAAAGGAAAAGCACAGAAATCCCAGTAGACTCCCCTACCATAATATCCTAGCATTGACTTATCCTTTATCTCCCCACTCAATCTCAATCCTGCTGAATATCTTCTCATGTCATTGTACTTATCCTACCGACTGCAATGACACCCCACTCAACACAGCTTAAGTCACACTTCAGTCTAATGCCGCCGACACTCTATACTACGGTTACACACGCAAGTTCACTATGCTCGAGTTCTAATCTACATCACTACTACCTTATTTAACCTATTTCAGTCCTAGAATTAGACCACCGAGTCACATCAAGGACAAATGCCTGTCGTCTTTAAACGACCTAGACATCGTGATTTGTATTTCTTATTCGGCACTGAAATAAATCCACACTCCAGCGGTGTCAAGCCAACCTGTATACTGAATTTAAAACTTGATTCTCATCCAGCCTCGAATTTCGCCTGTAGGACGTCATGGGTTTTTCCTCCCGACCAAATCACCCCTGCTCCTTTCTCGTCTTTTGATCCTCGTCCAAAAACATCCCGTCACGTCTCCTTTGATATAAACGATCTTTATGGACACCGATGATTATCTTGTGATCTCGACTAGTTTCCCTGGATCACGGGACCTACGGTACCGTATTCAAAGAGTTCGGCTCATGTTTGATCGTGGACCCGCTCTCAGTATTCAAAGAGTTGTAGCGTGTTTAGATTGACGATCTCTGGTCTTTGATCTTTTCAGGTCGACAACCTCCAGTCACCTCGTGACATGCAGCAAAGCTTAAAACGGCAATGAATGAATCACCAAAAACGAGAAGTAGATTGCGATCCACTGATAGCTGTCGAACGCGTGTCAGTCGTCAGTCAATCCAAGCTAGAATTCAGATTCAGATAAGTACCCTTAATATTGTCATGTAATATTGTCATGTAGTGTGTTTCATGTAGTTGTGTGTCGGTTTGTGTTTGTTTGTTCTGTGCTGACGAAGGCTTAGACCTCAACGTCGAATTTGTTTCTTGTAATCGTGTTTTAGTAAGCTCACAATCTGCTTCTCGTTGTTTGGTGATTCATTCATTGCGTATATTTGAATGTAATCACAAGCCGCTGGCAGCCGCAGTAGTTTAGTGGCAACGCGCTGACCTGCCGGTCGATGGTATGGGGGTCGATCCGAATTGGAATTGATTAGCATTTTTAAAAGTAATCTGAGTTCTTAGGTCGACCCAATCTAAAATTAATATCAGCACTTATGGGAATGCCCCGAATGCTGTGATGTCAATTCCTAAATCAATCAATCAATCAATCAAAATTAATATCAGGAAATGTCTTGCTAAGATAAACTGCAGTGTTACTCCTGCTATATGTTCTGTTTCACGCATGCAAACTGTGGTGTGATCTCTACTATATGTTGTGATTGTAATACACACTGTGGTGTGATCTCTGCTATATGTTGTGATTGTAATGCAAACTGTGGTGTGATCTCTGCTATATGTTGTGATTGTACATGTAAACCATGGCGTTACCTCTGCTATATGTTGTTATTATAGCCTGCAATCTGTTGTGTGATGCTATATGCTATGATTGTAGAATGCAAAATCTGGTGGTACCTCTGTTATATGTTGTGCTTGCAGTAAGGAAACAGTGGAGTGATCTCTGCTATACAATGCCAAATATACTCTGCTTGTATGTTGTGGTCATAGACTGTAAGCCCTGGTGTTACCTCTGGTATTTTGATGTTCGCATTCTGCAAACAGTAGTGTGATCCCTGCTTGTGACACATGTAATGCCATTGCTCTGATCTACGATACATCACAAGACAGTTTACATCTATTCACCTCTCTCTCTCTCTCTCGTCTCCTCTCGTCTCTCTCTCTCTCATCTCATCCTCTCTCTCTCGTCCTCTCTCTCTCTCTCTCTCTCTCTCTACCTACCCACCGACACACATACACACACACAGCGTGAAAAACGCTTATCTTTCTAAAGTAATAGTGGTAGATGGCGCAAAAGCAGCAGTAGCAGTAATTGTAGTAGTAGCAGGGGTGGTAGTGATGGTGGTATGCACGTATTACAAGTATTCGTGATTGTGGTAAAATCAGCAGTTAGCGGCTGCCTTAGCGACGTTTATAGAGAATTACGCTAATAATGTCATGAACACGGTTTTGACGTCTGGGATCGTCGCCTGCTAAGTGAAGGAAAATTGTCCACCTATTCCCCCGTGCATTCAGGCCTACAAGATTTGATGATCTTATCACATTACGGAACCCGTAGCAGGAAACTGACAGGGGACGTCTGTTTTATTATTAAAATCGCCACTATTAGTATTAGTAGTAGTAGTAGTAGTAGTAGTAGTAGTAGTAGTAGTAGTAGTAGTAGTAGTAGTAGTAGTATTAGTAGTAGTAGTATTAGTAGTAGTAGTAGTAGTAGTAGTAGTAGTAGTAGTAGCAGCAGCAGCAGCAGTAGTAGTAGTAGTAGTAGTAGTAGTAGTAGTAGTAGTAGTAGTAGTAGTAGTAGTAGTAGTAGTAGTAGTAGTAGTGGTAGTAGTAGTTGCAGTAGTAGTAGTAGTAGTAGCAGTTGTTATTGTTGTATTAGTATGAACAGCTAATGATGTTGCAATATTACTAATACAAGAATAGCCTAAGGAGGAAAAATGTGGACAAACAAAGAAGTAATGTATTGATAATAGCCACAGGCGTACTGGTTAGTGGTCACAGAGTAGTCAAACAATCAGGGAAAGTAGCTGGTTAGTCGTCACAGAGTAGTCAAACAATCAGGGGAAGTAGCTGGTTAGTGGTCACAGAGTAGTCAAACAATCAGGGGAAGTAGCTGGTTAGTGGTCACAGAGTAGTCAAACAATCAGGGAAAGTAGCTGGTTAGTGGTCACAGAGTAGTCAAACAATCAGGGGAAGTAGCTGGTTAGTGGTCACAGAGTAGTCAAACAATCAGGGAAAGTAGCTGGTTAGTGGTCACAGAGTAGTCAAACAATCAGGGAAAGTAGCTGGTTAGTGGTCACAGAGTAGTCAAACAATCAGGGAAAGTAGCTGGTTAGTGGTCACAGAGTAGTCAAACTATCGGAGAAAGTAGGAGAACTGGTTAGTGGTCACAGAGTAGTCAAACAATCAGGGGAAGTAGCTGGTTAGTGGTCACAGAGTAGTCAAACAATCAGGGGAAGTAGCTGGTTAGTGGTCACAGAGTAGTCAAACAACCAGGGAAAGTAGCTGGTTAGCGGTCAAAGAGTAGTCAAACAATCAGGGGAAGTAGCTGGTTAGTGGTCACAGAGCAGTCGAACAATCAGTGGAAGTAGCTGGTTAGTGGTCACAGAGTAGTCAAACAATCACGGGAAGTAGCTGGTTAGTGGTCACAGAGTAGTCAAACTATCGGAGAAAGTAGGAGAACTGGTTAGTGGTCACAGAGTAGTCAAACAATCAGGGGAAGTAGCTGGTTAGTGGTCACAGAGTAGTCAAACAATCAGGGAAAGTAGCTGGTTAGTGGTCACAGAGTAGTCAAACAATCAGGGGAAGTAGCTGGTTAGTGGTCACAGAGTAGTCAAAACAATCAGGGAAAGTAGCTGGTTAGTGGTCACAGAGTAGTCAAACAATCAGGGAAAGTAGACTGGTTAGTGGTCACAGAGTAGTCAAACAATCAGGGGAAGTAGCTGGTTAGTGGTCACAGAGTAGTGAAACAATCAGGGGAAGTAGCTGGTTAGTGGTCACAGAGTAGTCAAACAATCAGGGGAAGTAGCTGGTTAGTGGTCACAGAGTAGTCAAACAATCAGGGGAAGTAGCTGGTTAGTGGTCACAGAGTAGTCAAACAATCAGGGGAAGTAGCTGGTTAGTAGGTCACAGAGTAGTCAAACAATCAGGGGAAGTAGCTGGTTAGTGGTCACAGAGTAGTGAAACAATCAGGGGAAGTAGCTGGTTAGTGGTCACAGAGTAGTCAAACAATCAGGGGAGGTACACGGAAGTTAAAGTAAACGCAGATCTAGTGTACACGGAACGAGTTTACAGCTGAACATGTCAAAGTTACAGAGACAGAACGCACACTCAACAACTAGCTTAAACAAAGACTCAGATGCAGCTATAATATATGGTTTAAAGACACATTTACAGAAAACAAATCTTATGTAAATAGCAAAAATTTAAAACATTTACACTAACGATCTAAAACCAAAAACGTAACAAGGCTCAAATTTCAACTATTTAGGCCAAACGAAGGCGGGAAATGCACGTTGCCAAAATAACATTAGAATTACGGTTCGTGAGCCGCTTATCAGGCGTTCGAAACGCAGCAACGACCGATTTGTGCAGCAGACCATGTCGCGTTGTGTTATACTGTGTTGGTATGGGACCTGGTCGTTCAGAAAGCGATGGCAAACTACTGAACGTAAAAACTTGCCTAGTACATCAACAGCAGCTGAAAATTGCTGGTGTTGACTGCAACGTCCTGTAAGGGATATGCAACATTTAAAAAAAAATAAAATTAATCACCTTATCCGGTATACAACACTTTTCCCCTGCCCCAGCCCAATCTCCAATTATAGTTATCTTTGCCATATATTTATGACATGGCTAAACGGTTTCATTGTCCTCTTCAATCTGATTTATCTTAGTGATCAGTCTACTTCAACTTT
>JACEFZ010020204.1:0-32343 GCA_014155875.1 Cepaea nemoralis
AAAGGGAGTAGTAGTAGTAGTAGTATGTAGTGTAGTAGTAGTAGTGGTAGTGTGGTAGTGGTAGTAGTAGTAGTAGTAGTAGTAGTAGTAGTAGTAGTAGTAGTGGTAGTAGTAGTAGTAAGTAGTAGTAGTAGTATAGTAGTAGTAGTAGTAGTAGTGGTAGTAGTAGTAGTGGTAGTAGTGTGTGGTAGGAGTAGTGGTAGTAGTAGTAGTAGTAGTAGTAGTAGTAGTAGTAGTAGTAGTGGTAGTAGTAGTGGTGGTAGTAGTAGTAGTTAGTAGTAGTAGTAGTAGTAGTAGTAGTAGTTGTTGTTGTTGTGGTTGTTGTTTTTGGTGTGGTAGTGGTAGCAGCGGGTAGTAGTAGTAGTAGTAGTAGTAGTAGTAGTAGTAGTAGTAGTAGTAGTAGTAGTAGTTGTAGAAAGTAGTAGTAGTAGTAGTAGTAGTAGTAGTAGAAAGTAGTAGTAGTAGTAGTATTTGTTGTTTTTGTGTTAGTGGGTAGTGTAGTAGTAGTAGTAGTAGTAGTAGTAGTAGTAGTAGCGCAGCAGCATCATCAAGTGTATGGATTACGTTCAAGTTCAAGGCGAAAGGAAGCACTCAAATGCTTGAGCAATGGCTACAGTTAAAATATGACTGCAATCACCTGTCAACCCCATGTTTATATTTCTTTGTCAACCGTTCCAGATTGACAACTGTCACCCAGATACCTGAACTCTTGGAGCTATATCGGTTCCATGTTATGAGAACGTCTTCTGTGTGGACTTGGTGATCCCAACATGAAGATATATGGTTTCCGCCTGGTTCACCTTCATGTGATAGTTTCCACACACTGCAGATACGGATGTGAGTCATGCATCGTTTCGCAATCACTAAAGAAAGAAATTGCGGGCGTTTTGAAGTAGTAGAGAGGGGGAGGGGAGAGAGGGAGGGGGAGAGGGAGAGAGAGAGAGACAGAGAGAGAAGGGGGTGTTTAAGAGAGGGAGTGAGAGAATAGACAAGAAGATAGAGGCCGAGAGAGAGGGAGAGATATATAGAGAGAGAGATAGAGAGAGATGCAGAGAGGGAGAGATAGAGGAAGAGAGATAGAGAGGAAAGAGGGAGAGAGAGATAAAGAGGGAGAGAGGGGGAGAAAGGGAGAGAAAAGGAGATAGAGAGGGAGAGATAAAGACAGAGAGAGATAGAGGGGGAGAGAGCAAGGGAGGGGGAGAGAGCAAAGGAGAGGGAGAGAGCGAAGGAGAGGGAGAAAAGAGAGAGATGGAGAGGGGGAGAGATAGAGACAGAGAGAAATAGAGGGGGTTGAACGAAGGAGAGGAGAGAGATAAAGGAAGAGAGAAAAATAGAGAGGGATACAGACAGACAGACAGACAGACAGACAGACAGACAGATATATAGATGGATGGATGGGTGGATGGATGGATGGACGGATAGATGGACGGATAGATGGAAGATAGATAGATAGATAGATAGATAGATAGATAGATAGATAGATAGATAGATAGATAGATAGATAGATAGATAGATGGTGGGTGGGTGGATGGATAGATCGATGGATGGATAGATAGAGGGGGAGAGCGAGGCAGAGGAGATAGAGAGGATGAGAGAGAGAGAGAGAGAGAGAGAGAGAGAGAGAGAGAGAGAGAGAGAGAGAGAGAGAGAGAGAGAGAGAGAGAGAGAGAGAGGGGGGGGTGGCAACTAAGCTGATAATATGAGCACTGTCGGGGACAATTGTTCGAAGTCTTGGTTAGTCATCCGCAAAGTGTGGGGAACAGCCGGCCACCTGTACCTCCGCGCAGACAGGCCTACAACATTTGCTGGTCCCAACACCTCATACAGGCCTACAACATTTGTTGGTCCCAACACCTAATACTGGCATACAGCATTTGTTGCTCCCAACACCTCATGCAGGCCTACAAAATTTGTTGGTCCCAACACCTCATACAGGCCTACATCATTTGTTGGTCCTAACCCGTCACGGACCCATAGCAAGTTCCTGTTTCGGGTCATATTGTTTTTTTTTTCATGTTCTTTGCAGGATGTTGCCGTCAATCCCAACCCCAGGAAATTTATTAGTATTTAGTAGGTTGTCATTGCTTTCCGAATGAGAGTCAATGCTGAAGTTCAGTAGGGAATGAACCCGCTGCCTCCGACGTCACAGCGCATTAAACCCCGCGGCTACGTAGGCCCTTGTTTGGGGACTTTAGAAAATGAACGGCCGAAGCTCATACTACAAAAATCAACGCCAAGCGATCTGCTTCAGTGCGGCGGATTTCGAACCCTCAACATTCTAGGACGGGGAATTGTAAAACTGCGTGTCACTAACCCTCAGTCTCAGGCGCCGACATTTCTACATTAGAAAACTTGAAAGCTATTGCGAACACATGATGATTACTTGCTTCGATCCTAGCACACACATAACACACTCTTTCTTTGCCTGTTCATACATGAACACAGAGATAAAGATTGAAAGCTACAGTTACCGACCGGGATTCAAACCTGCCACCTCCAAATTACGACGGCGCTTCCCTGCAGGAACAAGTGTACTTCGACGCATGACCAACTAAACACTCTTCATACTCCTTTCCTAGCTGCAATTGATATTGGTGAATATGTCTTCCATGTTGCCGAAGTCAACCTTTGCGTGGCAATTCTTGTCCTATCTCCACAACTGATATTCCTCCAGAAGTTGCAAATGGTCCTGGATACATGTACTGATTCACTGTTTAACTGATTCAGTGCCGAAAATATCGCCAAATGTAACCCTATTTGGACAAAAAGGAAGATATTTCGCAGTACTTGGGTCATCTGTTATTTGTTTTGTTTCGTGGTATCGTCCACAATTTTAATGCTCAATGAACAGACATTTACATTATAATACATCATGTTTGGTGCAAACTTACTTTTGTTTGGCACCGATTAAGTTAAGAATGTTCCAATTTGCTTGGTCTTAACATTGTGGTATTTATTTCTTCTTGGAGATGGTCATGATCTCTATTTTCTAAATATTAATTCCAACACCTAGTTGCTCCTCGCTCATCTACCATTTAGTTAGTTAGTTAGTTAGTCTTTCCTCTTGAGCCTAAGGCGGCGCATAGGGCAGAAGTCCTGTCTCTCCATGCTTGGCGGTTCGCTGCTACCTGTTGTAGATCTTGGATATTTACTTGGCCATTGAATGAGCCTTCTCTAATGATGGTTCTACGCAGAGTCTCTCTTGGTCTTCCCCGTTTTCTTTTCCCTACCGGTGACCATATGAGGGCTTGGTAGGGGAGTCTTGTCTTGTCCATTCTAAGTACATGGCCGATGTAGTTCCAACGGCTACCATCTACCATTTACCATACTTATATATATATTTTTTGTCTCCGCTCGCTAGCTTTGAGCTCAAGCGTAGACCAGACACTTGTAACTACTTCTATTCCACTGGGTTGATATTTGCTTGAGGATTAACTTTCCCTATTACCTGTGTCCCTCGCCATTAGGCGAACCACCTCCGATTTCAGAGGCATATGTAATTTGCATTCCTATGTCAAGGACGAAAAGACAACATTTTAGTTCAGCTGACTGGTGTAGGGGTTATACTTAAACTTGACTTGTTTGTAAATATCCTTGTTATTCTAACGCGAACGGCCTCTAAAAGGCTCTTGGGAGCTTGATAAACGAGATTTACGGTGTCAATTACTGCCTTTGCTAACGTATGCCCGTGAACTAAAGGCCCCGAATGTCAAGATTAGAAATAAATTAGCGCCTCAGAGGTGTTTCTTATTCTTTGAAAGCTAAGAATCCCATGGACAGCTAAGAATGCCCACGGGCTGCTAAGAATGCCATGGACGGCTAAAACTCCTATGGACGGCTAAGAATTTCATGGACGGCTTAGAATCCTGTATATGATGAAACAAAAATGTATTATTAAATCCTACTGGAACAGAACGGACGAACAAACGTTATTTTCAAAGGGTTCAGAATTGGGCACTCAGATTTGGAAACAGACCCCCCATTGCGCTGGTTTCCATGCAATGGTATGGGTGGCGGTCGTTTAGAAAGCAATGGCAAACTGCTGAACGTAAATTTGCCGAGAAATCACAAACAGCCAAAACATGATGGGGTTGACTGCGACGTCCAGTAATGAATATGAATGACTAACTACGACTGGTATACAATGACAACAAACACACGTACATGCCTGATTAGGATCACAGGCCGGATGAACATAATATTGTACGTGGATGAATTTGGTGAAAATAATGCTGGTAATGGCATGAGCTCGGCCGGGAGTATGTTCAGTAGTTTGCCATTGTTTTCTGAACGACCGATGCTCACGGAATTGTTAACAATCAACACAAAGCTGTTGCTAACAAATTACCTGCAGTAAATTTCGAAAGCGGTGTTCGGAATTCGAATCGCGTTCGCTAGCCGTGTGTCACAGAAGTCGACATTGGTTCCAAATGTTGCTGTATGTAGCCGGGGGCGGGGTTGGGGTGAGCGCCCAACCTTGCATAAATATCCCAGTGGCTCGTGCATTAATCACCTATGCAGCAAAGGTCAAACTCCTGACCTTCTCGTGGCAGGAGAAGGGGCAGCGGCGAGTCACTGGCGCCGAGAAATAACCAGAACGCTCTAGATGTGTATGCACGTACATGCAAGCGCAGACACGTGTGTGCGTGCCTACACACCAAAACTCGACTAAGACCACAGTCTGCTCTAGCAAAGAAAGGTGCTGAAGACGGAGGCAACCAGCAAGGAGGCGCACCACAGAAATCAGGATGCCACGCAATTACGCGTAATGAAATATGTCGACTACTGCTAAATGTTATGGTGCTCGCCCTGCTTTGGTCCCCCAGGCAGGTGCAGTGCCGAGCAATATGCCTCGAAAGGGTCCAACCACAACTACTGGAGGTCCTTCACAGATGTCCTGTGGAGCCAGGGAACCTGAGAATAGGGCGTCTGGCCATACCAAACAAAGACTAAAAATAATGCACTGGAATACGGAGGGAGTCAACAACAACAAACAAACAAACAAAAATAGAATTAGAAAACATCTTGGACAAAGAAAACGTAAGCGTATGTTCCTTGCAAGAAACTCACCTCAACGAAAATATAGCCTTCAAAATCAGAGGCTACCATTGTTACCGATCTGACTGAAAGGACTGGCGAAAGGGTAGGATACTGACCCTTGTAAAAAAAAAAAAAAAAATAACATCACTACTTCTCAAATTGAAGTTTACATGGAAGAGGCTGAGTATCAGATACTTAAATTTAAGACAGGCAATACAGACCTTCATCTGATCAATTACTACTGTCCAAATAACCGCCCACGGGCACTGGACACACTACCATTAAAAAAATATGATTGTGTGTGGCGACTTCAACAGCCACTCGCAGAGTTGGGGCTATGATCACATGGACCAGAGACGAGAGAGACTGGAAGGCTGGCAGGATGAGAATAGATTCATTTGATTAACAAGCCATCCAACCCACATACTTTCTACTCTAGGTCATGGCATACTACAACTACACCTGACCTGGCTTTTCATTCACCAGACCTGGAGTGGAACATTACACGAATTGTTGGGAAATAACTTGGTGGCAGTGACCATCGGCCAGTCTTTCTAACTGTAGAAAATGAGCTTGTAAGTGAAAGCGGCATCCTTTCGAGGTGGAACTACAAGAAAGCAGACTGGGCGATGAACAAGCACCGCACCAGCATACTGGTTAGAAACCTAACACTGAGAAAGACAAATAAAGTAGTTGAAGAGTTTGGAAAATGCATACTACAGGCAGCACGAGAAACAGTACCAACAGGAGTCCCGTAAGCATTATAAACCCTACTGGAGTAGTGAACTGGAACAGTTGCATAATAATGTGGAAGTGTGTAGAAAGCAAGCAGAGGCCACACCCAGCCAAGAGCACCTCAATAAATACCAGCACGCAAAAGCCAAATTTCAAAGGGCCAAGCTGCAGGCTAGACGGATAATCTGGCAGGAAAAAACAGAGTCTCTGAACTTTGAAAGAGACACAAGGAAGTTGTGGAAGCTAATAAAACAACTTAACGATGAGGGCAAAGGGAGAAACTCAAAAATTGCACCAGATAAAGATGGAAACATCTTAACAAGAAAGCAAGCAGCTGACCATTTTGCGGACTCATTCGCACAAGATAACAATATCAAAATTAGTCAAGAGAAATAACAAGAGATTCGAGAGAAATGGCAACATACAGGACAGAATGAAACAGTAAATTAGGTTTTGGAGACACTTAGTACAATCAGCGAACTGGAGCTAGCCATAACAAAAATGAAAATGAGAAAGACACCAGGAGCTGATGGTATCTCCAATGAAATGATCAGGAACCTAGGAACAGAGGCCAAAGCAAAGCTGTTGCAGATCTTCAATAACAACTGGACCTTAGGCAGTGTTCCACAAGCCTGGAGAGAAACAATTATGATACCCCTCCTACAATCAGGGAAAGAAATTCTATTACCACCAGCTACAGACCAGTTTAGCCTCACCAGCTGTCTCTGCAAAACAGTGGAGAGCATCATCAATCACAGATTGCAGTGGTACATTGAAAATGAAAACATCCTTGTGCCACCGCAAGCTGGCTTTAGGCAGTGCTACTCTACGGAAGATCAGACAACCTATCTCTCTCAAGACATTGAAAATCCATTCCAAGAGAAGAAGCTGGTGCTTGCTGCATGGATAGATCTAAAGAAAGCCTTTGACAAAGTCTGGAAAGAAGGTCTGATAAAGAAAGTGAGAAACTGTAAAGTCAATGGAAGAATGTACAAATAGGTGAAAGCATACTTGCACAACAGAAGAGCCCGAGTACAGATAGACGGACTCAAGAGCAAGAAAGTACTATTGCACCACTGTTTCCCAGAGCGGAGTCTTGTCCCCCACACTTTTTCTAATCTTTATCAATGATCTTGTTGCTAATCTACCGCATGGAATTAAAGCGGCAATGTACGCCGATGACCTGGTTCTATGGAGCACAAATGAACATGCATCAGTGGCCACCAGATCGCTACAAAGAGCTGTAGATACATTTGCTGCATGGGCAAATAGATGGTGTGTCAGCATAAACACTGACAAGTGCAGCACCACTGTATGTACCCTCTCTCCAAAAAAAAAAAAAAAAAAAAAGGCAGGGATCATCCAGATAAATGGAATATCCCTTAGAATAAGTCGCTTAAAAGTCGACAGGGTCGACTTCATTGCACCGGGTTTTATTCCATATGGCTCGGTCTCTTTCCGCAGCGCGGAAAGCGTCGCACAAAGCACGAACTCCGTAGCTTTTAGCGACGACCCACAGGAGTCTCCGAAACATTTAACTCGTAAACCGAAGGGTGCGGCCCGGAATCGAACCCACAACCTTCGGAGCACGGAAGATAAAGAACCAACATACATTGGAGTAACATTTGATGGCAGGCTGATATGGAGAAAGCACATCAACCAAGCAGTAGCAAACGCCAGAAGGAAAATAACCATCCTTAGAAAACTAAGTGGAACCACATGGGGAGCCAGAGGGAAAATACTTAGCAAAGTTTTTCAACAGAGCATACGACCACACCTGGAATACGGGTCATTTGCGTGGTGTTCAGCATCAAATACCACACTACAAGAGCTGGACAAGGTGCAAAATCAAAAGCATAGAATCACCACAGGAGGGATGAGATCAACCCCTATAGTAGAAGTGGAGAATATGGGGAGGACACAAGCACTGAGCTAGCGCAGAGATACGAAAACGCTAATACAAGCAGAAAAGTTCCTCAGCTTGCCAGGCCACCCTATGAAGAACAGATTTAAAAACTTAACTATGGGGCGGTTGAAAAGAAGCAGTTTTATCCACCAGGCAAAACGACTCTGCAGAGAAACTACAGATCTGCCCACAGTTAGTATCCCCCTGAAAACTATACCAGAGCGAACTCCATGGGAAGATGAACATATACTAACACTACAAATCCAGACAAAAGTGAGAGGAATATTTGACAAGGAAGAACAGACCAGTGTACAGCTCAGAACAGCCACTCTCAGCTTCCTTAATGACGAATACCCACAGGGCCTCTGAATCCGAGTCTACACAGATGGGTCAGCACAAAATGCTATTCGAAATGGAGGAGCGCAAGTGTACATAGAATACCCAAATAATACTAGGGACACGGCCAGAGTACCAACAAGAAAGTACTACCATAACTATGATGCTGAAATTGAGGCAATCAAGATAGCAACAGAGAAATTACAAAATACCAGCCACGGTACACAACCTGCAGTGATATTGACAGATGCAAAATCCGTAATAGAGGCGCTCCTGTCTGGGAAATTGCCAGTTCTGAGGACACTACTTTCTGAACTTAGCAGTCAGCGTAAGATCACCATACAGTGGATACCATCCCACTGTGGAGTCCCCTCAATTCGAATCAGAAAGCCACCAAACCTTACTCAAGACGACTACCACGTTATGGACAGACCAGAACAGGTCATTCTTCTGCGCCTCAGAACAGGACACAATAGATTACGCAACCACTGGTATACAAAATTCAAGATTGGTGACTCAGCCATGTGCACATGTGGTTTGGCGTCGCAGACAGCAGAGTACATACTCCAGGATTGCCCAAACTACAACATATCCAGGCGAACCTTCTGGCCTAGAGAGACAACAGTGGAAGATAAACTCTATGGACCGCTGAATGAACTAAAAAAGACTGTTAGATTCATACAAGAGACAACATTGCAGTTATAAACATATTTCAGGCGAACGAAAGAAGAAGATCTTGCTATATAATTTCCTAAACCACAGATATCTGTCGTGTAACCATTTTTTTTTTTTACAGGCAAAAATAACAAAAGTGCAACATCATATATCCTGGTTATAATATCACACGTTGCAGTTTTTGACACATGAGAAAACATGTTCCTTCTACACAATACACTACGTGTCAAAGGCTATATAGTTAGAGAATACAATCTCAAACTCCTCTTCTTCTGCGTTCATCCGGAGAATTTTTTTCTTTTCCGGAGTTCATTGCGTTGTTCCTGATTACAGCAGAGCTGCTTCTTGCGCCTTTAGGCCGACATATCCGACTTCTGCGGGCATTTGCTGACGGAGTTAACCTTCCCGGGCAATCTCAAGCTAAACGTGTACAAAGGCCAATAGATAATGTTGCTTCATGTCCGGCACGTAAGGGGAGACAAGAATTGCCACACGGTAACCTAACTTGCATGTTGTAAGAGATGACTAGGGAGGGGTTGTGTGAGACTAGGGTTGCTGGATCTTGTCACAGAGAAACCGAGACCTTTCTCTTAGAACAGTGGTTCTCAACCTTTTATGGTCCATGTACCTCTTCACCATAAGTTCAGAATGCCACCCCCCCCCCCTTTTTCGTATTTCATTCCTATAAATTCTCCGCCCCCCCCCCCTCCCCGCCCCTACACAGTATACGTAAAAATGTAAGCTAAAATTAGTAACACATACAAGTCTAGACTTGATTTGCAGGTCATTTTTTTTAATTCGCATAACTTTTACAAAACATCGCTGTCAACATCAGCATCTTTCAGCTGTCTGTTGATTTCTTGGCAAGATTACGCTCAGTAGTTTGCCATTGCTTTCTGAGCGGCCGGCTCAGTTATCCCGCAAGTCACCAGCGGGGGACGAACCGCTCCCAGTTCTCGCCCGCTACGAGACTCTGCGTGATAAACGGGATTACGGAGAAAGTATTGTATCCCCTCGGCCAGAGAGACCGGCATTTGCAGGTCTACTTACGTACTTACGTACTTACATTGCTGCCAGTCTCTCCTTACTGCAGCACCGGTTCTGAACAACGACACAGACATTTAGCAGTCCATGTTAATGCGACTATACTTACGGTATAACATGAATTTCAGAACAGCGAGAAGTACAGAACCGTAAAGTATGGAAGGAAAAACAATAACAAATTAATCGGTTCTTGTATTAACACGATCATGAAGTAATCTTAATTCCCCCCCCCCCTTCCACGCACACCCTAAAATCCCCCTTCCCTGGTGTTGGGGGGGGGGGGGGGAATTCCCCACCGGTTGAGAGCCACTGTCTTAGAAGTGATATTGTCACTCATCTTCATCACGTGTCCTGTCAAATAGCTTTGACGTTCATGTCTCTCCACCGATTTCTCTGCCTTTGGTGTTCCTGACCACCCCCATTCATGATAATTCCCCCATGTCTCAGTCCATCCAGTATCATTTCTCTCTGTCTGTCTCTTCTACTGATATTCCAGTGGCAGCGATGTTTCCGATGCCTGTATTCTCATCCGCTTTTCGTTGATTTTCATACAATGGTATGAGTGCCGGTCGTTGAGAAAGAAATGGCAAACCACTGAACGTAAACTTGCCAATAAATCACAAACAGCTAAAATTACTGACGTTGACTGCGACGTCCTGTAAAAAAATATACTATATTTAACTATTCTCATCACATGAACACATAGTGTTGTTTCTTTCTTTCATATAGTTGTATACAATGTTCTACTTTCAATAGCCTCTCCCAGGCAATCATGTTAGTTAATTTGGCAGTCCAAGGTTTTCGCAAAATCGTCTCAGAAACCACTCTCCGCTGCTCACAGTCTCTCATTACTGCAGCACCGGTTCTGAACAACGATACAGACATTTAGCCGTCCATGCTAATGCGAATCGAGTACAAGTAAATATACTATTAGATTCATAACTTAACCCACGGCACGGCATAGGGAAAGGCAGTGTTGTTTCCACCCACTGTTCTATATAGTTGAAAAACAAGTTAGTTGCATATCCTTTACAGGACGTTGCAGGCAACACCAGCAATTGTTGCTGTTGTGATCTCTTGGCAAGTTTACGTTCAGTAGTTTGCCATTGATTTCTGAACGACCGGCACCAATACCATTTCGTACAAAACCAATGCGACGCTGTCTGCAGCCAAATCGCGCGCAGATGTGTTTCGAACGCTGGTATGCTGGATCACAAACTGCGTCCGTAATTCTTTCGTCACGGAGCTGGCATATAGTTGAAGGGAGTATAAATAGGATATGATAATATTGCGTGATGTTCACTATATAAAAGTATATTTAAAACTTATATTGCGTGATGTTCACTATGTAAATGTATATTTAAGACTTATATTGCCGTGATGTTCACTATATAAATGTATATTTAAAACTTATATTGCGTGATGTTCACTATATAAATGTATATTTAAAACTTATATTGCCTGATGTTCACTATATAAATGTATATTTAAAACTTATATTGCCTGATGTTCACTATATAAATGTATATTTAAAACTTATATTGCCTGATGTTCACTATATAAATGTATATTAAAAACTTATATTGCCTGATGCTCACTATATAGATGTATATTTAAAACTTATATTGCGTGATGTTCACTATATAAATGTATATTTAAAACTTATATTGCCTGATGTTCACTATATAAATGTATATTTAAAACTTATATTGCGTGATGTTCACTATATAAATGTATATTTAAAACTTATATTGCGTGATGTTCACTATATAAATGTATATTTAAAACTTATATTGCCTGATGTTCACTATATAAATGTATATTTAAAACTTATATTGCGTGATGTTCACTATATAAATGTATATTTAAAACTTATATTGCGCTGATGTTCACTATATAAATGTATATTTAAAACTTATATTGCCTGATGTTCTCTATATAAATGTATATTTAAAACTTATATTGCCTGATGTTCACTATATAAATGTATATTTAAAACTTATATTGCCTGATGTTCTCTATATAAATGTATATTTAAAACTTATATTGCCTGATGTTCACTATATAAATGTATATTTAAAACTTATATTGCGTGATGTTCACTATATCTATATCTATAAAACAGAGTGTATGTGGCTTTGTGTGTATGTGTGTATTGGATGCGTTCGATAACGGTACATCCGATTGAGATGAAATTTTCTACATGTCTTCATTTCGTTCCTGTGCAACCGACTATAATAGTTTCTTAGTGTAAAATCTTCTACTTATATAATAACATTTACTTTTTCATTTTTCATTATATAATTTCTATATAGCAGGGGGACTTCACTCTAGAAATGTTATTTCAAGGGGCATAACTTTTAATAACATTTATATATACTTTATAGTCATATTGTTGGACTTACTTGCACTATTGTTAAACTCTTTGTCTATAGTTATTTTCAGGCATATGAGTTATAATAAATAATGATATAATCTTTAAGGCATTTTCAAGTTTTCATAAAAATAATGCATAATGCGTAACATTGTAACCCATCTTATTCTGCTTAAAGAACTTATCAACTGTCATGTCGGTGATTAAAAACAGTTTTCATTAAAAATAATGAATGGTGTGTGGAAGGACATTCTTTTAAGTTACTGTGCGCCAGGAGCTGGGCGAAACCACGCCGGGTCAGATAGATAGACAGACAGACAGATAGTCGGGAACGGAAGCTTATTTGACTACTTATATGAATTAAATGACATGCTCCCCACCAGGGACTGGGTGAAGCCGGGCCGGGACAGACAGACAGATAGACAGACAAACAGATAGTCGGGAACGGGAGAACTTATATGACTAAGTATATTAATTAAATGAGATGCTCCCCACCAGGGACTGGGTGAAGCCGGGCCGGGTCAGACAGACAGACAGACAGATAGACAGACAGACAGATAGTCGGGAACGGGAGAGCTTATATGACTACTTATATGAATTAAATGAGATGCTCCCCACCAGGGACTGGGTGAAGCCGGGCCGGGTCAGCCAGACAGACAGACAGACAGACAAGCAGACAGACAGACTGATAGATAGATAGATCCCCTCCAGGGCCTGGGCGAAGCCGGGCCGGGTCAGCTAGTAAATATATATTTAAAACTTATAGTGCCTGATGTTCACAATACATCTGCATATTTGGAACATATATTGCGTGATGTTCACTATATAAATTATGTTTAAAACTTGTATTCAAAACAAGCGGTCAATATGGCCAAATGCATAAGAGCGCTCGCTCTTAAACTTCCGGTGCTCTGATGGAAGGGCAGTCGGTTCACTCCCTACACTGGTCACTTGGTCTTAATCGTCGACTGCTAGTTTAGGCAGCAATGGCAAACTACTGTACGTAAAATTACCTAGTAAATCAACCTGGAGTTGGGGTTGACCTTGGGGTTGGTCACAACGTCCTGGAAAAACTATGCAATATTTTTATTTAAAACAAAATTGCACAAAAATATAATACCTAAGTACCGTAATTTAATAAAATGTATGTATGTATTCACAGAGTTAAATGTTTACTCCTCTTGCTTTCTTATTTGCCAACTTGTCAATTGCATCTGATAGTTCCAAACGTCAAGACACTTGTTTTTTCTATAGCTAGCAGTGCTAGATCACCAAATCTCTCACAAGCCATTGGCGTTCTTAAACATGTCTTTACAAATCTGAGTTTCGAAAAACTCCTTGCACCTGATGATACATTACCTGGTAATGTCAGACATTAAGTTATTTTAAAAAAAATAAATACATATTAAATTTTTAAATTGGTGTGTCCAATCTACAATTCCACTGGTCAAAACCTGTTACGTTTTTAGCCCATTGAAGAAGTCTAGACCATCAGTTTCCTAATAACTTTTCTTTTTCTTTTTATAATTACAATTACAACTGAAGGTCAGTATGGCAGAACGAATAAAAGAGCTCGTTCTTTACAATTCAGTTGGCTGGTGCCGAGGTAGCGGGTTCAACCCCTACACCGGTCACTGGTAAAAAATATTGGGTTCTCGTCCTTGACTTGGGGACGTAAATTACAGGTACCCCTGAAGTCGGAGTGGGTTCGCCTGATGATGAAGGAAACTGGTAATAGGGAAAGCTAATCCACCGCCTAACAATCAGTCCAGTGCGCTGAAAGCTGTCATATGTGTAGGGACTATGTTGGAGTTTAAAAAGAGGGAACAACAACAACAACAACAACAACAACAAAATAGAAGGAAACTATTGTACGAAATAGCTTGTAATCTAAGGCTATAAGAAAAGAAAGATCAAATAGTGTATAATATGCCTTCCTTTGTTTAGGCCTCCCGCGTACTATTATGGCACACATTGATATTCCGCTGTTTAATGGTGGATTGGAGTTTTCCTTGGAAGGGTCAGTCAGAAGCGTATGGGTTTAGTCTGGGGTGAGTGTGAGCCCAGCTAATCAGTATCTGTGGGAACAAGTGTCCCATGGATAGTTTGATGGATGTTTCAAACTTTAGAAAAAATGTTCTATAGCCACTTAGAAAGATATTTCACAACCTCAGGAACAAGTATTGTATGGTCAGTTTGAAAGATGCTTCACGTGCTTAGGAAGAAGTGTTCTGTAGCCGGTTTCACGTCATAAGAAGATGTGTTCTGTAACCAGTTTGAAAGATGCTTCACATGCTTAGGAAGAAGTGTTCTGTGGGCAGTTTGAAAGATGTTTCACGCCGTAAGAAGAAGTGTTCTATGGCCAGTTTGAAAGATGTTTCACACCTTAGAACGAACGAACGAACCGATTTTATTTTCAAAGGGTAACAAATTAGTATTAGGCACACAGGTCCGTCTTACATTCGGCCATTCCAATCACTCATTTTTCGTTCATCAATAGGACATAATACATTCACATAAGAAGAAAAAAACCTTGTCAAATGAATGTTGTAGACATAAACAATGCATATTCCATGTTATGAGACACAGCTCCCACCCACCCACACATCCCCCATCCACCCACACATCCCCCACCCAATAACACACACACACACTTCCATGCACACATACATACCCTCACCCATCCACCAATCCCCCACCCACACGTCACACACCCACACACAACCCACCACCTATGTACATCTCCCCACCCACCACACATCCCCCACACACACGTCCCCCACCCACACATACATCCAGGCGCACATACATGCACCCACCCATCCTCCACCCACACATCCACCACCCACGCACATCCCCCACCTACACACATCGCCCCACCCACACACACATCCTCCACCCATCCGAAAACCCACAAACACTCACCCATCCACATATCCTGCACCACCCACCCACACACCCCCAACCACCCAGCCAAACACACATCCCCCAACCACACATCCCCCAACCACACATCCCCCAACCACACATCCCCCAACCACACATCCCCCAACCACACATCCCCCAACCACACATCCCCCAACCACACATTCCCCATCCATACACACATCTCCCCGCCAACCCATTCATCTCGCACCTATTCACACACAAATCCCGCACCCACACACACATCCCCCCTTTACACACATCCTCCTTACACACGTCCCCCCATCCACACAATCTCCCCCACCCACCCACACTCCCGCACCCACCCATACACACTTCCCCCACCCATCCCCCAACCTACACACACTCACCCATCCACATACCCTCCACCCACTCCCAATCACCCACCCCCAATCACCCATTCCCCAAACACACATCCCCCACAAGAAGTGTTCTACAGCTAGTTTGAAAGCTTTTTTTTTTTTCAACCTAGTGAGGAAGTGCTCCGTAGCCACTTTAAAGGATATTTCACCCCATTGGAAGAAGTGTTCTAAGGGCAGTTTGAAAGATGTTTCACACCTTAGGAAGTGTTATGTAACCAGTTTTGAAAGATGTTTCACGCCGTAGGAAGTGTTATGTAACCAGTTTCACAACCTAAGAAGTGAATAATAGACAGTTTGAAAGATGTTTCACAGCCTAAGATGTGTATTATAACCAGTTTGAAAGATGTTTCACGCCGTCTAAAGCCACATACACTGATCTCTAAAGTGCATAGCAAGTGCACATTTCCCTCGAAAGATAAACAAAGAAGCGGAAGCAATAGAGCGGATCAAGACAGACACATTATGAATGGAATGATTATGAAACTTCACGAAGCCCAGATAAATACATGTTATCCTATCCCACAGAAAAATCCTTCTAATCTCTAGGTTTCATTTAATACCCTGTTACCGTCTCTAATTTCCCGTGACGTCCCTCTTGTCCATTAAGGAGGTGACGCACAACACACATGAAATAAGTATACACCTCGCGGAAGAATATTCGCTACAAAAAGTACAAATGAATGTGCCATGCCGATATGCATGGCATGGTCGAGACAGGAATACGGAGCTGATCCACGACTCTGGTGATCGAGTGAGATGGCAAAACATGACTGCTCACGCTTTTCGGCATGGCACATGGTAGATGAATGGATATGCGTGGCGGTTATGTTTCACCATCTCTTACGATCACCATAGTCGTGGATCAGGTCCGTGTTCTAATCTCGACCATGCCATGTAGCCAAGTCATCCAGATACGTACTTCTCTGCTTTCCCCTAGTTCGTTTCTCTTCAATCTTGCCAGTTGTCACCCAGTTATCTAGTTTAATTCTTCTCATAACGTGTCCAACAAATTTTGACAGAGTAACGTCTAATTTCTTTCATCAGTATACGGTTATTATCTTAATTGTAGAGATAAATTGTTGCCCTTGCAGCATGATCCCTCTCTCCGCCTGCCTAGTTTACTCTATAGGTAACACCAATAGCCTACATCTGGAACAAGACCAGCTGCAGAAGCTTGCCGGATTAGCAAAGTAATGTTCAAACTGTCCGCCTGTCTGAGAAAGCTGTGAATATTTAAGCAACTGGAAAACGCGAAGGGTAGGTCAGCTTTACAAGAATTCAGTCCCCCCCCCCCACCCCCCACCCCCCCCCCCAAAAAAAAAAGGACATTGCGGCGACAAGCCTTCATCAACAAATAAGAATAATTATAATACTGCTTGCATGCTTGCTTGTGTTCGCTGGCTGTGAACTCCAGCTTGAAGTCCTATATGTCGGATGAAGACATCTTGTTGTCCAACATCAGTGTGATGTCATACCGGACTGAGGTTTGCGTGAGTATCCATTGTCCCATGCTAAAACGCAAAACACTGACGAAAATGACACTACAATAACTACATTATGGTGTAAGAATATTATGCAACAGTGTGAGAAATACAAATGTAAACCAAAAACAGCAGAAAGGGGCGGCGGGAGGAGTGTTAAGACGAGAGGATCAACTTCATTGCACTGGGTTGTATCTGATATGACGGAATCTCTTTTCGCAGAACGGCCTGCCGAAAGCGTCACACAGAACATGAACTCCGTGGCTCCAGAGACGACCCTCGGGAAGTCTCCAAGCAAACTGTCCTCATAAACAGAATGATGTAGTCCGGACACCAACCCACGACCATCGGAGTGTCAGGCAGGGTTTTAGCCACTTCGCCACGGAGTAAATATGTGAATATGACCCATACTTGGTGTTTCAAATTTGTTTCATCATCATCATCATCATCATCATCATCATCACCATCACCATCACCATTATCCAGTGGTGCCTTGCCAGCAGGCTTGGGCGAACAAGCTTCTCCACAATTTGCAAACTCCGACGGCATGAATCAATTCGTGTGTTGACTTCCTTCCGTGTCATGACACAAGACTGTCAAGAATCTTCTCACGCTGTCTTCCTCTATCTTTCTTTCTGCAAATCTTTCCGGTTGTCACATGTTCTAGTTTTTGTGTTCTTATAATACGAGTATGGGCAAAAAACGATGACCGCTTCTTTCTGATGTTTGTTATAAGTTGCTTTTGCGACTTAGCTTCCCTCAAAATGTCCAGATGACGTCAGCATACCGTTTATGGTGTGGTGACTTCAGTCGCAGGCATGGGGGGAAGTTACCAGACTGGGTGCCAAACAAAATATAGGATTGGACTAAACAAAAATGGATGGCGGAAAATGGGAAGTCGGGGTGTCTCACAGATATGACTTAACAATTGTTAATATTGTAGCAAACATGTTGTATTACATATCAAATTAAAGGGGGTCGCTTGTGGGAAACAACTGTGTATAAGCCCATGGCAGAAACGGAAAGTCACTAACGACGTTAATCATCCCATGGTGTTTAATCACATAAGGACATTGTGATGTGTATAGAGGGATAGCCTGTACCACACCGCGCGCGCCGGCGAGGTCTGTGTTGGTTTTACTGAACCCCTGCGAGTCTTCTGACTTTCTTGTTGTACACCACGATGGGGCTGAGTGGACTCAGGGTATGGTGTCCGCCTCGAGTGCTGGAGGTCCTGGGTTCAAGCCCCGGTGAGGGCCGGGATTTTTTTCACGTGGACTTCTAGCAACAAAATGTCCCCTGGTCTCTGGGTAGTGAGATCGGACGCCCGTGTGCATTGCTGCGCACGTAAAAAAATCCCTTGGCAGTTGAAAACCGAAAAAGAGTAGCCTAACAGCGCTGCCCGGGCAAAATTTCGAGTTTAAAATCTACCCAAATATTTCAGGATTCTCGCCGGTGCTACGGAGTTCGTGCACTGAGCTAAGATTCTCCGGACTCAGGTTTGAGTTAGGAGTAGAATGGAGCACTTATGGGTTACATCCTGTGTGCCGTGATGTTGATCCGTCGACTAAACTAAACTAAACACCACGATTAACTGGCCATTATTAGCCTAAACAGAACTGGCAGAGTTGATGACCCCTAGAGCAGGATCTGTTGTAGAAGTGACTAGAAATTATTCGGACACTCCATGACCGCACCCCCAAAAACATGGGTAAATGATGCCATCGAAGGTATGCTCTGCCAGTGGCGTCACTGGGGTTGGTGTCACCCAGTGCGGTAAACTCTTGGTGTCACCCCTCTAGACTTTCACCATGGTCTTCTTCCGAGTGTTCCTGTACCATATATAATCGCATATAGTAATGTTTGTAAAATAAGTCAAAAAGTTAATAAGGACATAAGAAAGAAAACAAATTGAACAATATAACTTCAATACTTCAGGTAAAACATAAATAAAGAACTTCGACAAACTCGGACAAAGTTAAATTTTTGTTATTTTGCTATGTCTGCTTTGTCAAATTTGCAATTTTTTTTATTTTGGTGTCACCCCTTGATGGTGTCACCCGGTGCGGCCCGCACCCCCCTAGTGACGCCCCTGTGCTCTCCTAACTTGACAAATGCCCGCCAATTGTGACACCTAATATACGAGGGTAGGTCAGAAAGTTATGCACCACAATTATTATCTCAGACTAATAATAAAGATAGACGCATTAAATTAGCACCAGTTTAAGTTTGCAATCTCTTGAAGCTGTATACCAAATTGAACCTACGTAAACCAATTCTAACCGCAACACAAAACCGTTGAAATAGCAGATATTAATGTCCGTTACAAGCAGAGGATTATTATAGAATTTTTGATCGCAGAGAAAGAAACTTTTGTTAACATTCTCAAACGATTGTGTGTAGTTTATGGCACTTTTGCAATATACACTCACAAAACTAAATCGGTGTTACTGCAGGGTTAGGCCTTTCAAGAATCGAAAGCAACTGTTTCTCCTACATGACAACGTACGTCCTCACACAAGTTTGCAAACGACAAAATATGGTGGAATATGTACTGCCCCATCCACATTATATTCCAAACCTGACACATTCGTCTTTTCGGTCCCCTTAAGAATGCTATCCGAGGGACAAAGTTTGAAGGCATTTATGAAGTGACTGATGCAGTGAAGAAATGGATACGAGAATAGAGCAAATTGTGGTACAGACCTGGGATGCATGCTCTTGTTTCAAGATGGCGTGAAGCCGTTAAATTTTATGGGGATTATGTATGGGAAGTAAAAATGTTTGCTGCACATGTGCATGAACATTGTTGACTAAATTTCATTTGTATGTTATTACGTTTCAAGAGATAATAATTGTGGTGCAAACCTTTCTGATCTACACTCGAATGACAGGTTCAAACGTCCGCCGAACGAGAATCGTTACTAAACAGGTGACCCTGTTCAAACGTTCACTACATATCGTGCACTAAACGGAATATCGGTGTTATGAGAGAAAACCTTGATTTATATGATGGAGAGTTGACAGCATAAAGAACTTGGCGGAAACATACAGACAAGAATTACTCGTATCAGTCCCAGAACAGGACAGTGTAGACATGGGAGATGCGTGGTCTCGAGGTATGGTGCCCGCCTCGAGTACTGGAGGTCCCGGGTTCAAGGACCGGGATTTTTTTCATGTGGACTTCTAGTAATAAAATTTCCCCTGGTCTCTGGGTAGTGACATCGGACGCCCGTGTCTATTGTGGCGCACGTAAAAAATCCCTTGGCAGTTGAAAATCGAAAAAGAGTAGCCTAAAGTCACTGCCCGGGCAAAATTTCGAGTTAAAAATCTACCCGAAGTATTTAAGGATCCTCGCCGGTACTACGGGGTTCGTGCACTAAGCTGAGTTTCTCCAGACTCAGGTTTCAGGAAGGAGGAGAACGGACCACTTATGGGTTACACCCGTGTGCCGTGTTATTGAGGCATCGACTAAACTAAATTATACTAAACTAGACACTGTAGACAGAGAACATTTCTACTGAATCTGACGCTAACTCTGCCACTTGTAACTGGAAACAATATAAAATAACACTAAGTAATGCAGCTTTACAGCACACATTACGGAAAATACAGGACGTTGCGGCCACTAGCCTTCATCAGCAAACAAATACATACGCAAAACACAATATATAATCACGGAGAAAACACTCCAATGACTACGTTAAGGCATACGAACAGGGTGATAAGAATGAAAAGATGAAAAAGTTAGAACAATGAAGAGAAAATGAAAAATTGAAGAAAAAAAATGTGCTATATATCTCAGAATCCCAGGCTGTCATACACTTGTAACTGGAGCGCCAAAGCAAACTCGAGAGCATGTCCTACAAAACTGCTCTAACTCCACCAGACGGGGGAAATCTGGCCATTTGAGCGACCCTTCAAAGATATAACGTTGTACGAGAAGTAAGACGTGTGTGAGAACCAAGTGAAGACTGTGAATCTACAACCATGGTCAGGCTGTGAGAACAGCGAGTTAAAAGAGGTGTGGCCAGACATGAGTACTATGCAGAAAGCCAAAGAAGATTAATAAACCAACACAGAACTGGTTTGATTTAGGAAACGACATCACAGCATTCCGATAAGCGCTCTGTCCCTATCCTCAGCAGCCAGCAAAGAGTTCCAACACCCATAGTTTCAGTAGCAATCTGATTATATGTCCGTCTCGCCTTTCCTCTGAACAGCAACACAACAAAAGTGGACAATATAACAGCAACACAACATAAAAGCAGACAATATAACAACAACACAACGTAAAAGTGGACAATATAACAGCAACACAAAACCAAATGGACAATACAACAGCCACACAACAAAGTGAACAATATAACAGCAACACAAAACAAAGTGGACAATACAACTAACACAACACAAAGTGAACAATATAACAGCAACACAACACAAAGTGGACAATATAACAGCAACACAACACAAAGTGGACAATATAACAGTAACACAACACAAAGTGGACAATATAACAGCAACACAACACAAAGTGGACAATACAACAGCAACACAAAACAAAGTGAACAATACAACAGCAATACAAAACAAAGTGGACAATACAACAGCAACACAAAACAAAGTGGACAATATAACAGCAACACAACACAAAGTGGACAATATAACAGCAACACAACACAAAGTGGACAATGTAACAGTAACACAACACAAAGTGGACAATATAACAGCAGCACAACACAAAGTGGACAATATAACAGTAACACAACACAAAGTGAACAATATAACAGTAACACAACACAAAGTGGACAATATAACAGTAACACAACACAAAGTGGACAATATAACAGTAACACAACACAAAGTGGACAATATAACAGTAACACAACACAAAGTGGACAATATAACAGTAACACAACACAAAGTGGACAATATAACAGCAACACAACACAAAGTGGACAATATAACAGCAACACAACACAAAGTGGACAATATAACAGCAACACAACACAAAGTGGACAATATAACAGCAGCACAGCACAAAGTGGACAATATAACAGCAACACAGCACAAAGTGGACAATATAACAGCAACACACACAAAGTGGACAATATAACAGCAGCCCAACACAAAGTGGACAATTTAACCGCAACACAACAGAAAGTGGACAACATAACAGCAACAGAAAGTGGACAACATAACAGCAACACAACACAAAGTGGACAATATAACAGCAGCACAACACAAAGTGGACAATATAACAGTAACACAAAACAAAGTAGACAATATAACAGCAACACAACACAAAGTGGACAATATAACACAACACAAAGTGGACAATATAACAGCAACACAAAGCAAACTAAATGCTGCAGCAGTAATAGATCAAACATTGAGGTGGGTTTTGTGGACATCAAGACTTGAGAACTGAGATGGTTAAGGTTCTACACTTGCTCCCTTGTGAAATAAAACATAGACGAGGACCACCAAACAAAGCAGATACTACAACAGTAACACCAAACAAATTTAACTGCACCCAAATTTGTATAATATTCTTTATTTTAAAAATGTTCTGTTCTTTTTTATTTCCAATTACATGGTTTTCGATTGAAATTATGTTAAACAATGCATGACTCTATATTTTCTATATTTATTTTAAAAAGTGACTGATTCATGGATCAAGTCTTTACAGATGTGAGTCAACTTTATTAAAGATACACAAAAGAAATCAGACAAAAAAGGCAAAGATATATCAATGACCTGTCTTAACAGAAAGTGACAACATTAAAAGATATACATATAATAAACAGTGAAAAATACAGTATACATATGTAAATTGTAAATTCAAATTAGTATTTAATGACATTTTAAAAAGGGTTATTTCAAAATGTTACCTCCGCTGACACAAAGTCAATTTACACTCATGCTTCACTGAGTCAAGAATAACTTGACTGGCTAAAATATACAAATGATGTTACAGTTGAATTCTAAATACGCAGTGTTAAGCTAAGATGGATGGAAACAGACGCAGCAAAGTGATATAAAAAAAGCCATTAATGAAAAACAAGAATGTAAACCCTGACTTGCTATTCCCCTATCATGCTACAAACACGTTCTCAGGCAGGCACAAACAAGAATAGCTGGTTGTTTTTATATAAACACAGTCACAACAAGCAATTCATTGGAAGTAAAAGATATCTTTATCAACTTTCAGTATACCCTTGTCAAAGTCTCTCTCCTTCAACCCTAGGGTTGTAGAGGCACCCTATGGGAAAAGGTTGGCAGATACTACCTTACAAGTGTAAAGCTATATTCAAGGTATGAGGTGGCGTAATAACACAGACTTCCCTTACCAGACAATTTTCATAAAATGTAAATGAAACTGTGTGATACCCATGTCACGAGCTGGGTAGATCAATTAAGGGAAAAGGCATTGCCACAACTAGGAACAGACACAGAACTACTTTGTTGGTCAGCAATGGCTCCTGAATTGTTTTATTCTGCCATCCTAATATGCTGGACCGATCGCAGTGAGGTGCTTCACATGGAGAACCCTGGTGCTTCACATGGAGAACCCTGGTGCTTCACATGGCGAACCCTGGTGCATCACATGGAAAACCCTGGTGCTCCATGGCAGTAGGCAGATGAACGAGCATCCTGCCACTGAGATGCTCAACTCTTAGTATCCCCACAAGAAAATGACATTTTCTTCGCAATGATTTTATAGGAGGGAAGTGTACAAAAGAGGCAGAGAAAAGACCACAGCAGTAGATAAATTCAAGGCGTGATACAGTCATCTACACTGAGAGCAACAGAGGCAGGGCATCTGGCTTATGATAGAGAGACATTTCAAAAGACAGTTATGGGGAAGGGAAGTAGAAACAGAAACCAATAATATGGGAATGATATGGATGGAGCTGCATGGCATAACTAAGGATATGAGGACCTGGAGTGAGTTGGTTGGGGGACTAAGCCTCAAAGAATAAAGGGCAAGAGAAAAAAAATTATGGAAACCTGCTCAGCTTACACCAGCAACAGTAAACAATAAACCATTCCATAACTGATAGCTTTATAGTGACAGTAGAGCCATGTTAAGTTGGTGGTCAGGGCGCTGACTTTTTGATAGTAGACGGGTTGAACTGCCAGTTCTAGCAGGAATTTGTTCCTCCCCCGATAGTAGATGCAGGGTCAACACAGCCTTATCTCTAGACTTGTCCGTAAGAGCAAAGGTGGCCTCATTAGTCACCTTTGTGCTTTCAATCATTGTATCCTCTCCATTAAAGAGTAGATTTCATTTTTGATGATGAACAAACAAATATACTGTTGGCCAATATACTGATCTATCTCTCCTTCCATGCAGTTCGGAACATGGAAAATAGAAGCCTAACATTGTATCCCATAATATGCTTTAATAACACGTACATCATTACGTTCCATGCCGACAGGTGTGGGCGACCATGGGAAACAACTCATATGATCAAAGTCATGGATCAGGTCTGCATTCTTGTCCTAATCATGCCATGTGGCATCCAGGTATGCATCTCTTCCCCTTCCCCTTGCCCCATCTTGTAAATTGGCATCATAAAAACAAATGGTACCATACTTGTCATGAGCAGACGGATTAGAAGACTTTCAAAATGTACCAAGTGCACACACAAAAAATACAGACTTTATTAATCCAGGCATCCTTGCATAATACATGATCAAGCAATGCCCTTCAATAAATATGACAGCAACATACGAAGATGTTTTCATATTTCTCACAAATCTAAGAATGTCTAATTAAACTATGTCTTTGTTTTCAACATTCAATATTTTCCACAACAGAGTATTTACTTGTTTAAACCCAAGATGTCAACAAACATTTGACCCTCATGACACAACAACATTCACACTGTAACCTCAAAGTAGAAAGATTCACAATTATTGCATTATTCACAATACCACACAGCCGCCTTTCTTCTTCTTCTTGACCTGCAGCGCCGCCCTGGTGGCTGTCTCAAACACCTCCCTGACACCTTCTTTGGTTTTAGCCGAGCACTCCAAGTAAGAGTATGCATTGATCTTTCTGCCATGGCCCTACCTTCTTCTGGTCGAACAGGTTCCTGTTTCATTTTCATGAGCTCACGTTTTGTGCTTTCATCATTGCGCAGGTCTTTCTTGTTGCCAACAAGGATGATGGGAACATTTGGACAGAAGTGGCGCACCTGGCAGATGAGATGGGACACCATAAAGTAACTTTTCAAGTTGTGAATGTTTTGACATGGATTATCTATAGTAAGGAAAGCTGCGGTAGTATTGTGGCTAGATATTCACATTCTGGTCTCATCGTCGTGGGCTCAAATCCACATGACTGCAAATTTTTAAAAATTGACGCACAGGTTGAACCTGTCTAAAATGGGAGTGGCCCTATTGCTATCAAAAGCTCTAGAATAATAACAGCAAAATTTAGAATGATTAAAAAAGAAAATAAACATGAATGTTATCCAGTGTTACGCAGAACAAAAGATAAAGAGGAATCGATCTAAGAGACATCTGACATAAAACTTCAAAACATAACTGGCAATCTAAGAAATGGCAATATCACAATTTTAATGGATGACCTAAATGCCAAAATAGGATCTGATAATACTGCTTACGAAGGGGAAATGGGCACATATCATCATCATTGTCATGTGCTGAACTGATAAGCGTGGGCATCATGTTTTGCCATCTCACACGATCACCAGAGTCGTGGATCAGCTGTGTGTTCTTGTCTCGACCATACCACGTGGCCAAGCCATCCAGGTATTTACTTCTCTGCCTTCCCCCCTCAATCTTGCCAGTTGTCATCAAGTTCTCTAGTCTATGTCTTCTCCTAACATGTCCAAAACACTGCAACTGTCTACATCTAATTTCTCTTTACGGTTTTCATTTGTTTCTTGTAGGACTTGGTCATTGGTTTTTCTGTCTGTCCGTGGTATTCTTTGCATTTTCCTCAGAAACCACATTTCCACAGCTATTAGATGTTTTTCAGCTTGACTGCTCATTGTCCACGCTTCACATCCATACAAAACTACAGGCTCTATGTAGCACTTCAACATTCTTTTTCTCACTGCAAATGACATCGTTGTATTGGTCAGTATGTTTTCCATCTTGCAAAAGGTTACCTTCGCCATGGCGATTCTTGTTCTAATCTCTTCAAGGCATCTTACATTTATATTGTATTGTGGTATTTCCTTCTTCCTAAAGACGACAATAATCTGTATCCTCTTACAATTTAATTCTAACCCTAGTTGTTCACTGTGAGAAACAACAGCACCTACTAAATGTTGCAGATGCTGATCATTATCTGAAATCAAGACTATCATCCACATATCCAATGTTATTGATGTTACGCCCTCCAAAAGGTGATTCCCCCCGGGTTTTAAATTTCTGAAAATATTTTCACTGTATAGGGAAAAAAGATCTGAAGACATTACAACATCCTGTCGCACACCTATCTTTGACCTACATCATTATCAATCTGTATGGCAGCTTGTTGTTTCCAATCAATCAATCAATCAATCATGTGCCATGCCGGAAAGCGTGGGCGGTCATGACTCGCCATTTCACTCGATCACCAGTGTCGTAGATCAGCTCAGTGTTCCTGTCTCGCCCATGCCATGTGGCCAAGCCATCCAGGTATTTTCCTCTCGGTCTTCCTCTTGGTCTGTTCCCCTCGATCTTGCCAGCTTGTCACTAAGTTCTCCAATCCATTTCTTCCCTAAACATGTCCAAAAATTTTGACTGTCTACGTCTAATTTCTCTAATCAGTTACGATGTTCATTTATCTCCTGTAGTACTTGGTCATTGGTTTTTCTGTCTGTTCATGGTATTCTTTGCATTTTCCTCAGAAACCACATTTCTGCAGCCATCAGATGCTTTTCAGCTTGACTGCTCATTGTCCAAGTTTCACATCCATACAAAAGAACAGGCTCTATGTATCCCCTCAACACTCTTTTTCTCGTTTCAATTGACATCTTCAGAATGTTTTTCATCTTGCTAAAGGCTACTTTCGCCATGGCGATTCTTGTTCTAATCTCTTCAAGGCATCTCCCATCAGATGTTATAACTGTTCCAAGATAATTGTACCGATTCACTTGTTGAAGATACTTGTTTCCACTACGTATCTTTTTTACATGTCTAAGGTCTTTCCCATCAATTTGTAGATCTGCAAGCACCTTCATCATGTTGACATGTCTTACTTTATCAAAAGCCTTTGTGTAGTCAATAAAGCAAAGATGTAGGTCTTTATTTACTTCTATAGAACAAACAATTAATGCTCTCAGCATACATACAGCATTTATTGCGCCCTTGCCTTCTATGAACCCATTGTTCTTCTATTTCGGGTTGTATTTTCTTCTTAACTCTTTACATGATGATTCTTAGCAAAATCGTCATGATGTGGCTCATTATACTAAATGTTTGATGTTGATCACATTCCAAGGCTCCTGATTTCTTCAGGAATGCAATAAATATAGAATTACATAATTCAGGAGGTACATCTCCAGTATCATATTCAGCAGTCTGGTGACATGGTCTATTCCATATTCTTCTAAGGCATTGATCATTTCAGTTGTGATGTTATCTGGACCTGGGGTCTTACCAGTTTTCAAACGGTTAAGAGCATTCTAAACTTCCATCTTCAAAAGTGATGGTTCTTCATTATTATTTTGAATATCAGCGTTTTTCTCTTATATCATCACAAGGTATTTCACATAATCTGGACTACGCATGTAAAATCTTATCTTTTTCTATTATGATTTTGCCATCTTTGGTTCTAAGGCAATCCGTTGATGTGTGTGTTATTTTGTTAGTGACGTCATGAATTCTTTTGTGCATTAATTTGGTATTCCATGTGTATTGTGTTGCTTTTCAATTTCCCTGCAATTTTCTCTTAGAAACCCTCAAGAAAATTGAAGAAAGAAAAAACAAAATGGCAGAATTAATTAACAGCAAACCCAGTGCTGATAAAGTCAAGCCGCAAGGAAAAAGAAACATTTCTGTGAGGAGATGATGATTCTGAACACATCACCCAGCATGATACAAACATCACAAAGTCTCATACTGACCACATCATTCAGTGTAATACTGACATCACCCAGTGTGATACTGACCACGTCACCAGCTGGATAGGACATACACAGAAAATCTGAGGCAAATGAAATTGCTGGAGACCTTAAAACACATGGAGAAGAGAGTTACAAACAGCGATGAATAATATGCAGGGAGCTACAGCAGCTAGCAAGAGATAGAACTGCTTGGAGTGGTTTGGCCGAGGGCATATCTCCCAATGGAGGATAAAGAGCAGAAGATATTCCCAATATGTCATGAAAAATTGCAAATGAATTCCCATAATCTTTTTAAAATAGTCAACAGCAATATGAGGGAAAATAATTAAAGGGCATTCTATACATTAAACAGTCTAATGTAGAGGTTAGGGAGCAACCTAGACAGATTGCAGTAAATCACGAGGGAAAGATGCTGGCTGGAAAGAACACACATTGAGAACTCCTGAGAAGTCCATTCACTGGAACCCATACGGCAAATGATACAGAGGGCGATCATAAACACTCAGAGAAGAGAACTAAACACAAGGATTATAATCTGGGGAGGAGAGGACATGAAGTGGGCTGCGGGAGATAATACAAGATAAGGCACGAGTGGGTTGAAGACCTATGCTCCATAAGGGTCAAAGGGCAGCAAGAGATTCTATACATATTTACTACAACCCTTCTAATGTATTTTACTTGCCCATCATGACACACATAAACAACTCAGAAATATTATATTGAACTGTTCTGTTGTGTGACCATGAACCTTCGAATGTGAATGAACAAACAAGACAGAGTTTAGAGACAGCCAAAAGGTGCTTCTGAGAGGAATGCTGCAAATACCATGGATGGCCAGAGTAACTAACGAGTGCCTGGAAGAGGCCAATGAAAGTAGGACAGTGTACACAACTATTAAGAAAGAGATCATGTTCTTTGTTCATCTAAGAAGCGAGGTATTGGAGAACCTGGATATGCCTGGAAAGATCAGGCAGAGGCAGACCAAGAGAAGACTCTGCGATGGATTAAGACGATGGCATGAAATCATGTCAATAGAATGTAACCAGAACACCATGGACTGGGATCTGTGGAGAGGTATGAACGCCCTTCCACTTTTCAAGGCACGTGATGATGAAGATGAGAAACAGAAGACAAATGACTAGAGCTGAAAACTAACCTCAGGCGTCCACTTCTCAGGGATGTTTTCTAAGCTGTCTGGGCTGTCTATAGAGAAGCACATGAGGATGACGTCAGTGTCCGGGTAAGACAACGGCCGCAATCTGTCGTAGTCTTCTTGTCCAGCTGTGTCCCATAGAGCTAACTCAACCTGGCGTTCCAATGGTGGAAGGGAAAACATATGTTTAAACATCAGCTAGATAATTTCTGATTAAAACATACACATACATACAAGACCTAATGTTTCACACTGCAGTTGCCTACATAAAATAAACCCATGAACAGAAACAAATAATTAAAACAGCTTGATTAACAAAGTGGATCAAAGGAACTCACCTCTCTCTAAAAAACAAACAAGTTTGAATATAGTTATGGATGTTAACAAAATAAACTGCGGATGCTATACTAATCCATGGTAGTGGATCCGATGTTTAATCTTCTCTTATATGAGCGAGAAAACTGGTTCCATCCCATGTGCCTGCCAAACACATTCAACATCTCGAGGATGTTGGAAATCTTAGAATGCAGGCTATAAATGTGATAAGATACCCATAGTAGAGAGGTCAGCATGGCCAAAAGATGTAACTAAAACACTCGCGCTGACATTTCCTGTGCTCTGGTGGAGAAATATATGTTCCATTTCCATGGGAAAATCAGGATATCAATGTAGCTGAAGACAACCCAAAATAGAAACCCACTAAAGGCAACTAATAAAGTTTCCAATCCACAGGACGTTCCATAGACATTAAGTTTCATTTTCACAGATGACATTCCATATCCGCAGATATACACTCTATATCCACAGATTTCATGTCCATATAATATGTTTCATTTCCACATAATATATTCAATATCCACAGAATATGTTCCATTCCCACAGATTTCATTTGCACAATACGGTTGATATTCAGAGTATGGTCCATAACCACAGATTAAGTTTCATATCCACAAAATATGTGCAGGAAGTTATAATTACAAACAAGCAAGCCGGATAAGGGTGTAACCAATGACAATCCAAAATGGGCGCCTAAAACCCAAGTAGGCTACCCAGTCAGCAAATGCCAGGAAAAAACTGGATGTCAACTGAGAAGTACAAATGAAGCAGGTCTGTTTTAAACAGGCACAACCAAAACTTAGAAATGAATGAACAAACAAAATAAAAACAAACCCATAAATAACAACTAATAAAACTCTATACCCACATAAGTCCCACATCTAAAAAAGTACACGCAGAACATATATACTTACATACCAGCAAGCATTTCATAGCTGAGCATTTGATTTTAAATATGCATGTTCTGAAAATAGAACATTTACTTGTCATACAAGTCTATCCAAAATTTTCATATTATCACATTTTCACCATTGCCAGTATTTGCCGTGAGGATTTTTCTGAGCTGAGGAATGTAGTGCACTTGCCCACGCAGATGATCTGCAGTGCTGCAGCTTTTATACTAATGCTGCTGAAATTTCTGCTTTTGGCAGCCCAATATTTTTATGAAGGTGCAGGCTCTCTACAGCTGTTTCAAAGATCTATAGAGTGAATCAGTAACCGCTGGAGATGAGCAGGTTTCCCCTTGTGTTTGAATAGTCTAGCTCAATATAAAGAAGGTTGTTTCACTAGGATGAGAACAATGTCAGCTCATGGAAGCAAGTACTCTTGTAATGTATTTTCATGTACAATAATAATAAATGCGCAGTCCTTCAAAAGATGGTTTTTTAACTCAACTACCACAAACCACTGACATGTCTATCATGCAACTGGACGAAACCAAAAATAAACTACAACTCATCTCCAATATTTTAGGTATTATAAGCAAACATTTGTCACACATCTACCTTAAACATGTCAATGAGTACCCCACAAGGTGTTTCTTAATCCTGTAATTACTGTATTAAGTTTCTTAACCTCGTCATCATCGAGTTAAGACAGCTCTAATACAGAGAATACCAAGACAGAAAAAATACAAATAACAACAAAACTATATTTCTGCTGTTAACTGAAATAATCTTTTTTTTTGGTGTGGTTTATTGTACAAATGCTGTAACAGAAAATTACAATGAATAAACATAGCAAATGGAGATTATATAATAAATCATGATTATAATGATTCTTTATTTATCTAAATGATAAAGACATCTGGGGAAGACAAAGCAAAAACATAAATCACATATTGTCAGCATGTACGTGTGGAGAAACACAAACTAAACCTTCATACTATAAGCAATTGTCACTAATATAAGAGACGAAAACCTTACAAACAACTTACAGATCAGCTAAACCACTCACAGTACAAGCACATACATCATAAGATGAAATACCTTTACAAACACAACATACAGATCAGCTAAACCACTGACAGTACAAGCACATACATCACAAGATGAAATACCTTTACAAACACAACATACAGATCAGCTAAACCACTCACAGTACAAGCACATACATCACAAGATGAAATACCTTTACAAACACAACATACAGATCAGCTAAACCACTGACAGTACAAGCACATACATCACAAGATGAAATACCTTTACAAACACAACATACAGATCAGCTAAACCACTGACAGTACAAGCACATACATCACAAGATGAAATACCTTTATAAACACAACATACAGATCAGCTAAACCACTCACAGTACAAGCACATACATCACAAGATGAAATACCTTTACAAACACAACATACACATCAGCTAAACCACTGACAGTACAAGCACATACATCACAAGATGAAATACCTTTACAAACACAACATACAGATCAGCTAAACCACTCACAGTACAAGCACATACATCACAAGATGAAATACCTTTACAAACACTACACATCAGCTAACCCACTCACAGTACAAGCACATACATCACAAGATGAAATACCTTTACAAACACAACATACACATCAGCTAACCAAAGCAATAAAGCTGATATCACTGTTATATAAGAGAAAACACCCTTACGAACATAGATGAGCTAAACCACACAATTAAGCCAACATCACTGTCGAATAAGAGAAAGCACCTTTATAAACATACACATGAGCTAAATCACACAATTAAGCCGACATCACTATTATATAAGAGAAAACACCCTTACAAACACAACATGCAGATGAACTAAACCTCCAAACCACCAGTCACTGCCACCGTTACATAAGAGAAAATACCCTTACAAACAACATACAGGTAAG
>JACEFZ010020205.1:0-32475 GCA_014155875.1 Cepaea nemoralis
AAAAAGGGGCTACATAGAACCTGTACTTTTGTATGGATGTGAAGCTTGGACAATGGGCAGCCAGGCTGAAAAACATCTGATGGCTGTAGAAATGTGGTTTCTGAGGAAAATGCAAAGAATACCATGGACAGCCAGTAAGACAATGAACAAGTCCTTCAAGAAACAAATGAAGATCGTAAACTGATCAGAGACATTAGACGTAGACAGTCACAGTTTTTTGGGCATGTTATGAGAAGAAATGATTTGGAGAACTTGGTGACAACTGGTAAGATCGAGGGGAACAGACCAAGGGGAAGACCTAGAAACAAGTATCTGGATGGCTTGGCCTTGTGGCATGGTCGAGACAGAAACACGGAACTGATCCACGACTCTGTAGATCGAGTGAGATGGCAGAACATGACCGCCCACGCTTACCGGCATGGCACATGATGGATGGATGGATTTTCTTTGATATCACCGTTGTTACTGTTTTCTTGATATTCAAGGAGAGTCTTTTCTGTGCACTCTCTGATACTACAATGTCCAATAATTGTTGTAGGTCTGTTGCATTATCCGCCACCAATACTGTGTCATCTGCATAGCGTATATTATTTATATTATATCCTCCGACTAGTATTCCTGGCTTCTCTTTGATCTCTCTCATTATTACATCAGGGATCACCAAACTTTTTTTCACGGCGGGCCGGATAACGGACAAAATGACGAGCGCGGACAAGAGAATTGCTTTGAAATATTCATCAATCAATCTTGTTCGATGTGAAGGGTTCTGAGTGTCCCCCAGTTGCTCTCACTATGCATTCACTGTTTTTGTATAAGCTTCTACATGTGTTCCTTTGAAATGTGTCTATGTCTGCGGTGTTTGTCTCTTGTATGAATGTCAATGTCTTTTTTAGTTCACCCGGTGACCCATAGAGTTTATCTTCCACTGTTGTTTCTCTAGGCAGAAGGTTTGCCTAAATGTGTCATATATTTGGCAGTCTTGGAGTATGTAATCTGTTATCTGCGACGCCAATCCACATGTACACATGGCTGATTCGCCAGTCTTGAATTTCGTATACATGTGGTCACGTAATCTATTGTGACCTGTTCCGCGGCGATTTGTTCTCGTCTGTCCATAAAGTGGTAATTGTTTTGAGCTGGTGTTGGATTTCTTATTGATTTCATCATTCATTTGGGACGCAAAGTGTTTCCAAGGCACCAGGGCCAGGTTCTATACTGGCCAAGACCTACTAGCACATCCTAGTCGTGCGTCCTGGGCAACAGGTCCCTTCGGGGTCCTGGCTAACGTAGTAGGATCGCTGATTCTTCCGAAGTCGGAGAGTATCTGCCTGCACTGCGAGGAACCACCAGTCTGCACACCAATAAGCCAGACATGGGACAACGGATACTCACGCAAACCTCAGGTCCTGTATGACATCACACTGATGTTGGACAACAGGATGTCTTCATCCGACATACAGGACTTCATGCTGGAGTTCACAGCCAGCGAACACAAGCAAGCAAGCAAGCATCATTCATGTCTTTTGGTGGTAAGTAACAGTAGGCAAATCAGGTTGTTGTTATATCGCTCCTTCCTTAGCTAGTTGATCAACTCTCTCGTGTCCGCTGGCTACCTAATTCAGATAGTAGTGTCCATGATACTGGTAATTTCCGAGACAGGAGCGCCTCAAGTACTGAATTTTCATCTGTCAAAAGCACCAGTCTGTATAATGTGATTGGTATTTAATAATGTCTCTGTCATCTTGGTACTCTGGTCGTGTCCTTAGTATTATTTTGGGTATTTTATGTTCATTCACGCTCCCCATTTCGAACAGCACCTCCCCCTCCCCCACTTTTGTCTGGATTTGTAGTGATAATCTATGTCCCTCTTTCCACGAAGTTCGTTCTGTGATAGCTTTCGGAGGATACCAACTGTGGGCAGATCAATGGTTTCTCTGCAGAGTCGTTTGACCTGGTGGATAAAACTGCTTCTTTACAACCTTTCCCCAGCTTGGTTTTCAAATCTGTTCTTCCTATTATGGTTGGCATGCTGGGGAATTTTTCTGCTTGTATTAGCCTTTTTATATCTCTTCACTTTCTCAGTGCTCATGTCATCCCCATCTTCACTATAGGAGTTGATCTCATCCCTCCCGCGGTGAAAGTGCTTAATATTGCACCTTGCCCAGCTCTTGTAGTGTGGTTTCTTCTATTAGAGCTATTCCACTTATCTGGATGATGCCTGCCTTTTATTTAGGAGGTGCTGCACTTGTCAGTGTTTATGCTGACACACCATCTATTTGCCCATGCAACTTATATATTTACAGCTCTTACTAGTGATCTGGTGGCCACTGATGCATGTTCATTTATGCTCCACAAGACCAGGTCATCAGCGTACATTGCCATGTGGTAGTTTAACTACAAGGTCATTAATGAAGATTAGGAAAAGATTGGGGGACAGGACTCCAGCCTTGCTCTTGAGCCCGTCTATCTGTACGGCTAGTCTGTTGTTCAAGTATGCTTTCACCGATTTGTGAATTCTTCCATTAACTTTTTAGTTGCTTAGTTTTTTCAGACTTTGTCAAAAGCTTTCTTTAGATCTATGCATACCGCAAGCACCAGTTTCCTATCTCGGAATGCGTCTTCAATTTCTTTGGAGGGGTAGGTTATCTGATCTTTCAAAGAGTAACACTGTCTGAAGTCTGCCTGCTGTGGCATAAGAATGTTTTCGTTTCAATGCATCACAGTAGTCAGTGATTAATGATGCTGTCATAGCACAGAAAGAGTTAAGCACATAAACTACCAGTGTAATGAAAGAGTTAACTATTGTCAGTAGAAATAAGACAACAGAGTAGAGAATCGGTTAACCGTGGTCTGTTACCTCGGCGTTTCACGGAAACCGCGGGGGTCACAAGCGACTATTTACAGAGGAACTGACTGGACTCGAGTTATTCAGGCACGGGACAGGTTAGCGACCACAAACAGTTCGTTTAATATACACAACGCAATTCTTTTGCTACAGTATATTATACAGCAGACAGTATTCAACACCAAGTATGGAAATAAATATGTTTGCCCGACAATTAGATTCCGTCAGGACGTTACATGTATGTTACAGTGATTTCCATTGAGGCCGATTGTAAGTGACCGTAGTGAGCTAAGAGTGGCAACGCGCCGGATTGCGACAGATAGAGAGCTGACTGTAAGGAGAACAACATAACACGAGATACAGCGGCAATAAAAGTTGTGAAAGATATTCACAAAGCGTACTGTCTAGTGGTCAGTGAACGAGCGGCAGAGCGAAAGTGAGTGTGTCTCGGCTATTTGTAGAGGTTTGTTTGTTCATACATCAGTGTGAAATAAACGTTACCAAGCTGCTGACGTGTGTTGACTCCAATACATCTGAGCATCTGCTAGAAGACATTGTGAGCAAGCTACGTGAACGAGAGAGAGAGAGAGAGAGAGAGAGAGAGAGAGAGAGAGAGAGAAGAGAGAGAGAGAGAGAGAGAGAGAGAGAGAGAGAGAGAGAGAGAGAGAGAGAGAGAGAGTAGTCACTGTCACCACCTGCCACAACATATTTACTAACAACACCCCAACAAGTGACATGCAGACACACTCCACTGTTTTGCAGAGACAGCTGGTAAGCTAATGGTCAAATCAAATCAAATCAACTTTATTAGGGTCACAAATTGGGCGCGCAGGCCCGTCTTACATTCGGCCCTTCCAATCACTCGTCTTTCGTTCATCAAGAGCATTATACATTTACATAGGAAGAAAAATAAACATTGTGAAATGAATGTTGTAAACATAAACAAAGCTAATTACCATGTTATGAAGCCCATCTCCCACCTATCCATACATCACCCCACCCACACAACACCCCCACCTACCGACACACACGCGCACCAAGGGACACATACACACCCCCACCTACCGACACACACGCACACCAAGGGACACATACATACCCCACCAACCGACCCATCCCCCTCCCGCACATCCCCCACCCACTGCCCTCACCTGATCCCCCAAACAAAACACACTCGCCACCCACAAACATTCCCCCACCAACCCACACATCCCACGCCAATCCACATCCTACCCCACACATCCTCTCCCCACCCACACCTCAAACCACCCATCCCCCAGCCACATCTCTATCGACAACATATTCCCCACCCACACACACAATCCCCCACCAACCCACACATCGCACATCCACTCACACATCCCCAAACCATACACACACATCCCCACCAACTGACATGTCCCTACCCCCCCCCCCCCAACACATCTCTCTAACCACCCATACATCCCCAATCCACACACACACACCCCACCACCCACACATACAACTTCCACCCACCCACACATGCCTTAACCTAATCCCCCACCACACAATCCCCCATCCGCACATCACATACACCCCCTACCACGCACTATTCCCAACCCACGCACCACACATATCCCTAACCAACACATATCCACTTACACACCACACACATATCCCCCACCCAGATACCACACAATATTCCCACCCACACCCACACAGATACCCTTACCCATCCACCCCACATACTCCCACTCACACACCACAAAAATCCCCCACCCACACACACATACCTCACCCACACAATATCACCAACCAACACACCACACACCTCTCCCCACCCACACACGCATTCCCTACCCATCCACCAACACACACTCACTCACGCATACATCCTCCACTACGCACCCACCCACTCCCAACCAAACATCTTTCGATCACAATACCCCTACCCCCACACACATCCTCCACCCACTCACACATCCCACCCCGACACATACAACTCCCTCACCCACCTACACATCCCTAAGCCACTCACACACCCCCACCCACACATTCCCCATCCACATACACACATCTCCCACCCACCCTCCCCCACATACTTCCCCCAACCACCACAATCCCCTGCTCACCCACACATATACCCCACCCATACGAACATTACGCACACCCATCACACACATCCCCCACACCACACACTATCCTCCACCCATTCCACCACAAACATACCCTCCACCCACACATCATTCACACATCCCCCACCAACACACCGCACACATATCTCAAACCCACACACCATACACTTCTCCCCACCCGCCCTTCCATCCCAAATCCACCCAACACAATCCCCTACCCACACAACCCCGCCTCCCACACATACTTCCTCAAACCATCCACACATCTCCACCCACATAAACACACATCCCCTGCATCCGTCCCATACACATATCCTCCACCCATACACACATCCCCCACACCCATTCCAACACCCCTACTTTCATCCCCGCACATCCATCCACACATCCCACCAACACCCACAAATACCACTATCCACCAAAACCCACACACCCCAACCCATCCAAATGCATACCCCCCCCCACACACCCCCCACCCACACATATCCCCACACTCACACACATCCTCCACATACACTCACACTTCCTCACATCTAGACACATACAAAATGTCTCACGTTAGTATTGAAACTAGTATGAACAAACTCCCACACTTTACTCACACACATACACTGACACTTGTCATGAGCAGTCTCATAAAAATGTTAAACATGGAGAAAAATGTGTACATAAAAAGTATGTGACGTAAAAATAGTGATGCTCTCTCTCTCTCTCTCTCTCTCTCTCTCTCTCTCTCTCTCTCTCTCTCTCTCTCTCTCAGATGGAGGCACTGGAACTGTCTTTCCCTGATTTTCGGAGAGGTATCATGATTGCTTCTCTCCAGGTTTTGGAACTTTGCCCTAAGGTCCAGCATTTGATGAAGATCTGCAGCAGTTTTGTTGTGACCATTGTTCCCAGATTATTGATCATTTCATTGGAAGAACTGTTGGCTCCTGGTGACTTTCTCATTTTCAATTTTGATATTGCTTGCTAGCTCATGTTCACTGAGTGTGATAGGTGCATCCAGCGCCTCGTGTACTATTTAATTCTGCCATGTATGTTACAGTTTCTCTCGATCTCTTGGCTAATTTCGATATTGTTATTTTGTGCAAACGAGTTTCGCAAAATGGTGGGCTGCTTGCTTTCCTGTTAGGATGTCTCCGTCTTTAGTAGTGTAATATTTGAGTTTCTCCCGGTGCCTTCGTCCAGTTGTTTTATTAGCTTCCACAACTTCCTTGTGTCTCATTCAAAGTTCAGTAACTGTTTTCTTCTGCAAGCTTTTCAGTCTAGCCTGCAACGTGACTCTTTGTAATTTGGCTTTTGTGCTCTGGTGTTTATTGTGGTGCACTGGGCTGGGTTTGTGTTCTGGGGTTTATTGTGGTGCACTGGGCTAGGTTTGATCTCTGCTTGCTTTCTACATAGTGTAGTTATAGTGTGCCAAGATCTCGAGTAGAAGGTATGTGGGTCAGACGGCTTGTTAATCAAGATAAATATTTTCTCATTCTGCCAGTTTCTTTCCTGTCTGGTCTACGTGATCATAGTCTCAGCTCTGGGAATGGCTATTAAAATCGCCACACGCAATAATTTTTTCTTTTAATGGTAATAATACTAGTGCCCCCGGGAAGGTTAACCCGATCAACAAATGCCCACAGAAGTCGGATGTGTCGGCCTAAAGGCGCAAGAACGCAGCGTTGCTGTAAACAGGCAAAACGCAATCACATACGGAAAAGAAAAAAAAACTCCGTATGAACGCAGCAGAAGATACTAGTGCCCTCGGGCGGTCGCTTTGAAACTAGTAATTGATCAGATGTAGATTTGTCCTGTGTCTTAGTTTTAGGGTCTGATACTCGGCTCCTTCCATGTATACTTCAATTTGGGAAGCAGTGGTGTTATTCTTTACAAGGGTCAGTAACTCACCCTTTTGTCTTTTTTGTTGAGTTTCTTGCAAGCAACATATATTTACTTGTTCTTTGTTCAAGATATTTTCTAAGTCATTTTTTTTTTTTTTAAATTGCTGCCCCCTATCTGCATTCCAGTACATTATTTTCAGTCTTTCTTTGGTATGACCAAATGCTCTATTCTCAGGTCCCCTGGCTCCACGGGATATCCGAGAAAGACCTCCAGTCATTGTGATTGGACTATTTCAAGGCACAAGGTCGGAACTGCACCTCTCTTGGGGACCACACAATTTTGTAGTAGTAGATATTTTCATATAGTGTTTACGTGACATCCTGATTGCTGTTGTGCACTCCCTGGCTGGTTGCCTCCGTCTTCAGCACCTTACTTTTGCTAGAATTCACTGTGGCCTTACTCGAGTTTAGATGTGTATATATGTATGTATGTATGTACACACGTGTCTGTGCATTTTTTGTACATAAATACATATCTAGAGCATTCTGGTTTTACAGCACCAGAGACTCGCCGTCACCCCTTCTGCTGTTAGTTCAAACAGTTCTGCCACATGAAGGTCAGCAGCTGCCAAAGATGATGAATGCACAAGCCATGGGTGCATATTGCGAGGGTGGGCGCTCACCATCAACTCTGCACCCCAGGCTGCTATATCAGCAATTAGGGAACCAGATGCATAGATGGAATCAACACTAGTTCCCCCCCCCCCCCCGCTCAGAACTCAAGCGAAGTCCAGACACTATTTCTAGCAGTGCTGATTGAATTTGTGTGTGGATTTGCTTTCCCTATTAACAGTGACCTTCGCCATCAGGCGAACCCACTCAGACTTCAGAGGTACTTGTAATTTACATCCCAAAGTCAAGGACGATAGGTCAACATTTTAGTCCAACTGTCTGGTGTAGAGGTTGAACCCCTTACCTCGTCATCAACATACCGGATATTTAAGAACACGAGGTCTTATCCACTCGGCCATGCTGACCTACATCAACACTAGTGAATCAGCCTTAAGAATTAAAACTCAGTCGTCTAGAGAATGTACAATAAACAATCTCACTATTGTTCACCATCTTTCGTGTAATTATTAATAAACCATCTCAAATGTGTACACTATTCTGTACAACTATTTTATTCAGTATGACAGATGCTCAACATTACTCAGATGATCCAATACTGAAAACTTACATATGTGTCATTTTATAAGCAATAATGGCAGTTCTCATCTGTCAAGACATTACCATGAGATTTTGTGAAAAGAATTCTTAACAATAAATTGATTCACTAATGTAACATTGCCGGCTCCGCAGAGAAGGTATTACAGATGCAGTTTGCAATCCCGCATACCCACGTTCGAAACATAACTATGGGCGATTTGGCAGTAACCATCTTACGTTAATTTATTACGAAATGGTATTGATGTCGGTCATTCAGAAAGTAATGGCAAACAACTGAACGTAAACTTGCCAAGTGATCACAACACAATAAATTCTGGTGTTGAGTGTGATGTCCTGTAAAGAATATGCAACTAACTTTTTTAAATGTGACATTGTGTGTATACAAATTAAAATAATTATTTTCTCAACATATTTAAATATCACTGTTATACTTATCATTCAATCAGATCAGAGGTCAAGATAACAGCTGTAATTTGTCAAGATATATGATAGCTTTAAAAAGTTTGTGAGTTCCCAGAAAGCAGATTTGTATAAAAATCCTGACAAGGCACAAAGAGAAAAGCTGTTACAAGTAGGTCGCTGAAGTAAAGGAACTTTTCAAATGCCAGGAGATGTAATGGGTTCATGGTGCCAGCCCCACAATTTATAGACCAATCAGCACTCGATGGGTGATGTGGTCAATATCAAATGGGCTGCCTTGACTTCCCCAGACATTTCCTGTGACCTGTTTTAGGATGGCTGACTTTGAAGCCCAGGTCAGTTATAGGGTGGTTGACTTTGGAGCTCAGGTCAGTTTTAGGATGGTTCACTCTGGAGCCAAGGTCAATGTTTTAGGATGGTTGACTTTGGCCCAGGTCAATGTTTTAGGTTGGTTGACTTTGTAGCCCAGGTCAATGTTTTAGGATGGTTGACTTTGGAGCCCAGGTCAGTGTTTTAGGATGGTTGACTTTGGAGCCCAGGTCAATGTTTTAGGATGGTTGACTTTGGTGCCCAGGTCAATAAAAAAAATCTGTACTTATGTGTATTCAAATACTTGATCACCGTGCCATTGGTCATTCATTGGTCTTTCTGGCTGTCCATGGTATTCTTTGCAATTTCCTCAGAAACCACATTTCTACAGCCATCAGATGTTTTTCAGCCTGACTGCTCATTGTCCAAGCTTCACATCCATATAAAAGTACAGGTTCTATGTAGCATCTCAACACTCTTTTTCTCATTTCAATTGACATCTTTTTATTGGTCAGTTATGTTTTTCATCTTGCTAAAGGCTACTTTTGCCATGGCGATTCTTGTTCTAATCTCTTCAAGGCATCTCCCATCAGATGTTATTACTGTTACGAGATAATTGTACCTATTCACTTGTTGAAGAATATTCCCATTTACTTGTATATTACATTGTGGTATTTCGTTCTTCCTAGTGACGACCATAATCTGTGTCTTTTTACAATTTAATTCTAACCCTAGTTGTTCACTTAAAGAATATTATCCTGCAACAAATCAATAACACTACAAGTTATGTTGTTTTGTCATTACCACTTCAAAGAAGACAGTCCCTTACTATTATCTCCACGCCAGTAAGTGAACAAAAGACATTTTTAGTCAGCCATTGGTCACAGAGCCACTCAGCTTTAACGTAATCAACAAACTTTGTTTAATTTGCAAATGTCAATAATTTTACTGATTATTCATAATAGGTGTATTACATTAATGTCTGTTACAAAGAATAACAATTTATGACTGTATTACACAAGAGCACACAACTTGGGGAAATTCCATCACCAGTTAAACAAAGTTAACTATCCAAGTTAATCAAGTGAATTCTGAAATATGATAAACTAAACCATGAAAACAGTTTCAATTTTACACCAATAAAGAACACAAATACAAGGCAAACAAATGTTACATTTATTCATGAAACCCCTGGACCCCCTCTGCTGTGTGTCCACCGTGACGAGGTAGAGGGGCTTGTGCGTCCCAATGACCCCAAGAGCTATGCCGACGGTAGCACAGCTACTGGTAGGGCCACCCATGTCGGACAGGTCAAGGGAGAGGGACCAGACGAAGAGACACACAAACCTGCTGCCTTGTAGGTAGACTGGGGACAGTCAAAGGCTAGGGAAAGCACCCCAAATACATGCTTGTCGAAATCGGATGCACTGAGCCACAGGCTTGACAAAGCAGTGCAACGTGAAACCTGCTGCCTTGTAGGTAGACTGGGGACAGTCAAAGGCTAGGGAAAGCATCCCGAATAAATGCTTGTCGAAATCGGATGTACTGAGCCACAGGCTTGACAAAGCAGTGCAACGTAACTTAATTCATGATGTCACAAATCAAAATTAATCGATATGGTGCTAATCCCGTGAAGTCCCATCAGGCGGTGATAGTGCCGGGCCCCCTGCCTCGAGGGGGTCCACCCATGACTACTGGTGGTCACCTTCCCCTGTGCTGTGGAGTCAAGGCACAGAGGAGTAGGTTAAGAGCTATTGACCAAATACCCCGGACACTCAACATACTACAGTGGAATGCCGAAGGAGTTTACAAGAAGAAAGACTCCCTAACACAGCGTCTTCATAAAGATAGAATAGATGTGGCATGCATTCAAGAGACACACCTCAACGCCAATCACAAATTCTCAGTCAGAGGATATCAGGCCACACGTTTCGACCGCGAAGGACACAAAGGAGGAGTTCTAATACTTACACGAAATACAATACCTTGCAGCGAAGTATCTGTGATCTCTAACAACCAAACGGAAATTATAGGTGTTGATATAATGATAAAGGACGTGAAAATAAGAATCTACAATCTGTATAGCCCAGCAGATAAGGATCTTACACTCTCAAACATGAAAATAACTGACACAAACTGCATTATTGTCGGAGACTTTAATAGCCGTTCAGAAAGATGGGGATACCCAGATACTGACAAAAGAGGAGATGAATTGGAGGACTGGGAAATAGACTCAAATCTCCATCTACTCAACAAAGCGGATGACACACCGAGCTTCTACTCCAGAAGATGGCTTACCACTTCTACTCCAGACTTAGCTTTCTGCACAGGAGACATCCTCCACAAAATTGATCGCCATGTGCTGGACCAATTAGCAGGTAGTGACCACAGACCAATCAAGCTTGAAATGAATATGGAGTATGTTCCACAGGAGCAAAAGCCCTTGCCCCGCTGGAATTACAAACGAGCAGATTGGGACAGATTTGCCATACTAACAGACAAATATTGTGAAAACATAAATACACGATATGGCAACATAAAGCAAATGGTGGAAAGTCTAAACAGAGCAATAATACAGGCAGCCACTGAGTCCATTCCAAGAGGAGCGAGGAAAAATTACAAACCATACTGGACTGAAGAACTACAAAGTTTGGAGGACAAAGTTGAAGATGCCAGGAAGACAGCAGAGAGAGAACAAACAATTGAAGCAAACATCTCTCTCAAAGCCATCTCAGCAAAATATAAAAGAACAGTAAATCAAACAACAAGAGATTGTTGGAGGGAAAAAACAGAAAACCTGAATTTTGACAGGGATGGAAACAAACTATGGAAACTAGTGAAAGCCATGAACAATGAAGGACCTAGAAACAAACAAATAACAATTAAACAAGGAAATGCCTTGCTTACAGGCAAAAAGGCTGCAAATGCACTAATGGAACACTATGCAAATGCAAACCACATTGATATTACAACCGAACAGAAGAAAGCAATCAAAGACAAACAGATACATCATAGAAATAAAGAGACAGCAGCAGAATATATGATGGCAAATCTAACAATGGAAGAAATGGAACAGGCAATGAATACCCTAAAAAAGAAGAAATCACCAGGAAAGGATGGAATCACAAATGAAATGCTAATAGGACTAGGCACCAAGGCAAAGAAGAAACTACTAGCAGTCCTAAATAACAGCTGGAAGAGAGGAATAGTCCCACAGGCATGGAAGGAAGCTATACTAATACCAGTCCCAAAGAAAGGAAAAGACCTGGAAGAACCAAATGGCTATCGACCTATCAGTCTACTTAGCTGTGTAGGAAAATTAATGGAACGCATTATCAATGGCAGGCTAACATGGCATCTGGAAGAAAACAAACTCTTAACACCACACCAAGCAGGATTCAGAAAGTACAGATCCACTGAAGATCAAATAACCTATATAGCTCAGGAAATAGAGGATGCCTTCCAAGAGAAAAAGCACACACTAGCAGTCTGGATAGATTTAGAAAAAGCATTTGATAAAGTATGGAAGGAAGGACTGAAAGTAAAACTGCAAAACATGCATGTTTGTGGAAAAATGTATAAATGGATCAGCCACTACCTTGAGAACAGAACTGCCAGGACAAAAGTACAAGGACAAACAAGCAAAATGATGCTGCTGGAGCAAGGTGTCCCCCAAGGAGGAGTTCTTTCACCAACATTATTCCTAGCATATATAAATGACATCACAGAAAATTTTCCAGCCAGAGTACACACATCCTCCTTTGCAGATGACCTAGCCATATGGACATCTGAAGAATATATTAGTACAGCTAACAGCAGAATACAGCAAGCCTTATTAGCGCTAGAGGACTGGTCAAAATCATGGCTAGTGAAGATAAGTGAGGAGAAAACAACATGCACAGTGTTCTCCCTCTCAAATAAAACTCAGCAACCTAAGCTGGTATTGAATGGAAAAATATTGCGCCATGAAGAAAATCCAAATTATCTAGGAGTCACCTTTGATCGTCGCCTGACATGGAAGACACAGGTTGAGAAAAATCGAACAAGAGCAAGGCAGAGAATGGCAATCATGAAAAAGCTTGCTGGTACAACGTGGGGAGCAGATGAGAAAGTTCTCAAGAAGTTATATACTGGACGGGTGAGGCCAGTACTGGAATATGGCATTGCAGCTTGGGCAACAGCAGCTAAGTCAAACTTTAACAAAATAAGTAGAGTCCAAAACCAAGGAATGCGAATCATAACTGGAAGCCTGAAGACAACGCCTATTAATGAACTAGAAAAGATCACTTGTTTACAACCAATGCAGGATAGAAGAGATAGCAGAGCCCAGCAACAAGCAGAAAAATTTAGAAGATTGACAGACCACCCTATGTACAACAGATTTAATGGTTTTGGAAAGGGAAGACTGAAGCGTAGCAACTTTGTAGAAACTGCAAAACGAAGGATTAGGGCAGATCCTATACTTAACATATCAACAGTCAAGCCCATACACAATGCACACAAGTTCCCAGCTTGGAGACAGCAGCAACTGCCTGAGATGATAGAAAACATTCCTGGTATTGAGAAAAAGAACACTCAGCATGAAACCGAAAGAAGAGAAATAACCCTAAACTACATAAAAGAACATTACCCAAGCAGGAATTGGACCCATGCATATACAGATGGATCAGCCAAAAATTCAATAGAGAATGGAGGAGGAGGAATTCTCCTAAATTTAAAAAATGGAGTGAAAAAAACACATTCAATGGCAACTGGAAAATTTTCAAGTAACTTCAAAGCGGAGGTAGAGGCTTTGAAAACTGCAGCAGAAATGCTCCTGATGGAGGAAAATAAAGAGAAGCAAATAGCTATCTTCACAGATGCAAAGTCAGCTGTCTCAATACTCAAGAGCAATAACAGCACAGAACTAACTGACCTAAGAGCAGCACTCCATGGTCTATGCCAGAAATCCAAAAAAGTTGTAATACAGTGGATCCCATCACATTGCAGTATACCTGGAAACGAAGAGGCTGACAGACTGGCAAAAGAGGGCGGACGACTACCACAGCCTGACATAGACATAACCTATAATGAGGCAAAGAGGTTGATAAAAAGCACTTATAGAACCAAATGGGAATCTGAGCATCCAGGCCATCAGAAGGATGATGCATATTACAAACTCGACCGAAGAGAACAAGTAGCAATCTTCAGACTCCGCACAGGACATAACAGGCTGAAATACCACTTGTTCAATAAACTAAAGATAGGAGATACCGATGAATGTAATTGTAGAACTGGAAAAATGACAGCAAAACATTTGCTGCAGGATTGCCCAACGTATGCAGAACAGAGAAAGATATTTTGGCCCACACCTGCTTCATTTGAGGACAAGCTCTATGGAGATATCAACAAGCTCAAGTTGACCGCAGCTTACTTTAACTACATACAGGTTGACATTTAAAGGTGCATGAAGACCCAGAGGCATGAAATGGAATATTGCTTGGATAGCAAATCCATTATGTGGAAAGTCCAAATCGAAAGCTCGCTGTGTGGGCTTCATAAAAGGTGGAAAAGTGTCCTAGTGGCACGAAATGGAATATTGCTTGGATAGCAAATCCGTTACGTGGAAAGTCCGAATCAAAAGCCCATTGTGTGGGCTTCATAAAAGGTGGAAAAGTGTCCTAGTGGCATGAAATGGAATATTGCTTGGATAGCAAATCCATTACGTGGAAAGTCCGTATCTAAAGCCCACTGTGTGGACTTCATAAAAGGTGGAAAAGTGTCCTAGTGGCACGAAATGGAATATTGCTTGGATAGCAAATCCATTACATGGAAAGTCCGAATCGAAAGCTCACTGTGTGGATGTCATCTGCAGACTGCATACTTCTGGTTTCCGGAAGAACAGCCTATGGTGAACGGAAGGCCCAATATACGGAAGTGAGGCTAAGCAGCCATGTGCAGGACGTGACGATTCCTTGGGTGAGCCCAGTACCAGAGCGCTATGTATCGGCTCTGCAATTATGGAAGCCTCCTTGGATGGCGGGGAATGCCCATGGTCTGCCCCTGCCTTCCCTTGAGGGCTGACCAGGATCTTTGGCTGTTCTATATGGACCAGCTGGGATGAGGGATAACACCACAACAGTGAGAGTCAAACGTCCTAAGAAACCCCCGGGAAGGTTAACCCGGTCAACAAATGCCCGCAGAAGTCGGATGTGTCGGCCTAACGGCGCAAGAACGCAGCTCTGCTGTAAACAGGCACAACGCAATCACATCCGAAAAAAAACTCCGGATGAACGAAGAAGAAGAAGAAGAAGAAACCCCTGGACAGCTCAGTCGGCATCACTGTTTCCCTGTCAGACTGTGGCTGTAACAGTTGCAAAAGTGCATGTGAGAGACTAGCGTGGCAATATTATTTTGTGTGGGTGTCTAATCAGTTGTGATAGCCATCATTATTTGTAAATGTACAGGGTTAAATTACAGACACACCTACACATTTGTATATACATGGTATATAGTATATACACTACACAGAAATGGTTCACACGGGCTGTTAGGGCAGGGAAGACCAGTCAAGCAAACACAGTCGACCAGTATCACTTTCATTGAGTTATCTACCAGAGATATTTTGGCACATGCTTTGTGGCGGTTCCTGTCAAGATCACTCTGATAGCCTCTTCACTGTGATACCCCTTCATTAGAGACTAACAAGTGTTGAATAAAGAGGAACACAACAAACATAAACATCACATCCGTGAAAGTAAAGTGAAGGATCACCTCTCACACCACGAGGTAGACTGGGTATATGGTGCTTGCCCCATATTTCTACATCAACTGGCATCCGATGGGTGATATGGTTGATTTCTTCTTCTTCTTTGCGTTCATCCGGAGTGTTTTTTCAGATGTGATTGCGGTGTGCATTAGGCACCCTTGGGTGGAAACCCTTAGGTCAACACATCCGGCTTGGCTTTTGCGTGCATTTTTGAACAGGTTAGCATTCCTGGGATATGGTTGATTTGATAAAGCTCACAGTTATAATTCTGAGGTATTTTAGAACTTGCACTGGAATTAAAGAGACATCAAAATTAATACACTTATAGAGTTTCCTTCCTGTCAGCGTTCTCCTGAGGTTCTTCACATGTCAGGCTTAAGTAACAGAAGCACCACAGACACACATTTCTAAGAGTTATCTCTCTTGTGTTTTTGTGTCTTACATGAAGACATTAAAATAAGTGTAAAAACACCACAGACATCACATTGCTAAGCGTTCTCTCTTTTGTGTATTCTTGTGTTACATGAGAATATTAAAATAAGTGTAAAAACACTTCAGACATCACATTTCTAAGAGATCTCTCTCTTTCGTGTTTTCTTGTCTTACATGAAGACATTAAAATAAGTGTAAAAATACCACAGACATCACATTTCTAAGAGTTCTCTTTTGTGTCACATGATAATATTAAATTAAGTCTAAAAACACCATAGACATGACACTCCAGAATGATTTATATTGTGAAATATCAGACTGCCATCATGAGTAAACAAAGAATCACAACAACCACATTTGTAAAGTTTTTCTCCTGCATGTATTCTCTAACACCCTGTATTAAATACCCAGGGGTATGAAAAATCAAATTCGCTGGGCTGGTCACTTAACTCGTATGCCAGATCACAGGCTCCCTAAACAAATCTTTTACGGCGAGCTGCGTTGTGGTAAACGCTCCCAAGGCTGCCAGAGGAAACGCTTTAAAGACACTCTGAAAGTCTCACTGAAAGCTTTTGGAATTCATCCTGACACCTGGGAGACTGCTGCTAAAGACTGTAATTCATGGCATACATCATTACAAAAGGGTGCAGTCACTTGTGAAGCAACCAGGGCTGCAAGAGCTGCGAAGAAAAGGCTGGACAGAAAAACCACTGCAGGAGATCCTCCTCCTGGAACATCAAGCATTCTTACATTTCGAGCCAAAATAGGCCTTATCAGCCATCTTAGAACTCACAGCTCCATACTAGATGAAATGAATGGTCATCATCACTCTTGATGGACAAACAACGGAACATTCTCTAATACAGCATTAAAAGCCGAGAATGCAACAGATCTACAACTTTTGGACATTGTAGTAATAAAGAGTGCAATCAATAATGGACTTTCCTTGAATATTTAGAAAACAGACACAATGTTTATATCAAAGAAAAAGATGACACCAAAATACGATATAACAACAGAAGGGAAAATGCTTTACCATGTTGATACGTTTAAATACCCAGGGCTAATTATAACACTAGACAGAAGATATGTAATAGAGATTAAGTGTAGAACAGGTCAAATTAAAGTTGCACTTCAGAAAATGAAAAGTATGTTATGCAGTAATTCACTATCATTGTACGTCAGGAAAAAGTGCTGAAATGTCTTCTGTATGGCAGTAAATTGCGAAACACAATTGAACAAATTAAAAACAGGTTGGAAGCAATGAAGATGTGGCTCTCACGACAAATGTTGTGAATAAATTGGACAGCCAAAGTAACTAGCAATGATTGCCTGGAAGAAGCTAATGACACTAGAACATTACACACAACTGTAAGACAGAGACAAAAAGCATTCTTTGGTAATATGAAAAGACATGTACACCTAAGCCATCTGAAAGGGCACATGATGATGATGTATTCCCATATGTTTCTTCAAATCGCCAAGTTGAGTAAAAGAAGCACCACAATTATCACACTTGTAAGGTTTCTCTCCGGTATGTGTTCTCCTATGGACCCTCAGAGTGCTAGCGTTAGTAAAGGAATCACCACAAACATCACACTTGTAAGGTTTCTCTCCTGTATGTCTTCGCATATGATGCTTCAAAGTGCTAATTTCAATAAAAGAAGCACCACAATCATCACACATGCAAGGTTTCTCTACTGTATGTGTTTTCTCATGGGCCTTCAGATGGCCAAGTTGAGTGAAAGAAGCACCACAATAATCACACTTGTAAGGTTTCTCTCCTGTATGTGTTCTCCTATGGACCCTCCGAGTGCTAGTGTTAGCAAAGGAATCACCACAAACATCACACTTGTAAGGTTTCTCTCCTGAATGCCTTCGCATATGATGCTTCAAAGCGCTAATTTCAATAAAAGAAGCACCACAATCATCACACATGTAAGGTTTCTCTCCTGTATGTGTTCTCTTATGGTACTTCAAATTGCCAAGTTGAGCAAAAGAAGCACCACAATTATCACACTTGTAAGGTTTCTCTCCTGTATGTGTTCTCTTATGTCTCTTCAGATGGTCAAGTTGAGAAAAAGAAGCACCACAATTATCACACTTATAAGGTTTCTCTCCAGTATGTGTTCTCCTATGGACCCTCAGAGTGCTAGTGTTAGTAAAGGAATCACCACAAACATCACACTTGTAAGGTTTCTCTCCCGTATGGCTTCGCGTATGACGCTTCAAAGCACCAATTTCAATAAAAGAAGCACCACAATAATCACACTTGTAAGGTTTCTCTCCTGTATGTCTTCTCTTATGGTCCTTAAGATTGTGAGCATGATTAAAAGAAGCACCACAATTATCACACTTGTAAGGTTTCTCTCGTGAATGTGTTCTCTTATGGCTCTTCAGACTACTAGCATAAGCAAAAGCAGCACCACAATCATCACACTTGTAAGGTTTCTCTCCTGTATGTGTTCTCTTATGGTATTTCAGATGGCTAGCACGCTTAAAAGAAGCACCACAATCTTCACACTTGTAAGGTTTCTCTCCTGTATGTGTTCTTTTATGGTACTTCAGATGGCTAGGAAAAGCAAAAGCAGCACCACAATAATCACACTTGTGAGGTTTCTCTCCTGTATGTGTTCCCATATGGTACTTCAGATTACTAGCACACTTAAAAGAAGCACCACAATCATCACACATGTAAGGTCTCTCTCCTGTATGCGTTCTCTTATGGTACTTCAGATGTCTAGAAAAAGCAAAAGCAGCACCACAATCATCACACTTGTAAGGTTGCTCTCCTGTATGTATTCCCATATGGTACCTCAAATTGCTATCACATTTAAAAGAAGCACCACAATCATCACACATGTAAGGTTCCTCTTCTGAATGCGCTCTCTTATGTTTCTTCAGATGGCTAGCATAAGCGAAAGAAGCACCACAATCATCACACTTGTAAGGTTGCTCTCCTGTATGTGTTCTCCTATGGGCCTTCAGATAGCTAGGTATAGTATAGGAAATACCACAAATATCACACTTGTAAGGTTTCTCTCCAGTATGTATTCTCTTATGGTACTTCAAACTGCCAGCTTGAGTAAAAGTAACACCACAATAGTGACACTTGTAAGGTTTCTCTCCTGTATGTGTTCTCCTATGGATCTTCAGATAGCTAGGTTTAGTACAGGAAACACCACAAATATCACACTTGTAAGGTTTCTCTTCAGTATGTGTTCTCATATGGTACTTCAAACTGCCAGGTTGAGTAAAAGAAACACCACAATCATCACACTTGTAAGGTTTCCCTCCTTTATGTGTTCGCTTATGGTACTTCAAACTTTTAGCGTGAATGAAAGAAACACCACAATTATCACACTTGTAAGGTTTCTCTCCTGTATGTATTCGTATATGACACTTCAAATTGTTAATATGAATAAACGAAATACCACAATCATCGCACTTGTAAGGCTTCTCTCCTGTATGTGTTCTCTTGTGCATCTTCAGACTGCCAGCTTGAGTAAAAGAAGCACGACAATCATCACACTTGTAAGGTTTCTCTCCTGTATGTATTTGCATATGACGCTTCAAAGTGTTAATTTGAATAAAAGAAGTACCACAATCATCACACATGTAAGGTTTTTCTCCTGTATGTGTTCGCTTATGTTTCTTCAGACTGCCTGTTCCAGCAAAAGAAGACACATTTTCTGACATTTGACAATTTTCATGATTTACTGATGCCTTACAACTGTTCTCAACCATTCTTGATTCTGAGTTGCTGTTCCCTGCTATTTCTTGAATGATGCTACCCCCAGCTGTCTACCATTTTACTGAAGCTGTGATTCCTGTCCTCACACAGAACATCTGATAGTTCTTGTTTCACAACCTTCACGTCTATGCTGTCATATGTCCACTTTTGTGAATACCCTTGTATGGAGAGGGAAGGACTATTTGAAGACCATGAGTCTGTTTCTGAAACACACCAAAAGCAAATAATTAATAGCCTCATGAATATACAAGGTATTGAACAGATATGTATGTGTAATCAAACAGGCAAACATCGCAGTTATAGACAATCAATTTCAAGTGAGCGAAAGATGGAGAAGAATGATGAATGTGCTCATGTATGATCTAAGCTGATGTATGATCTAAGCTGATGTATGATCTACGCTGATGTATGATCTAATCTGATGTATCTTCTTCTTCTGCTGCGTTCATCCGGAGTTTCTTTTTTTCGGACGTGACTGTGTTGTGCCTGTTTACAGCAGAGCTGTGTTCTTGCGCCATTAGGCAGACACATCCGACTTCTGCGGGCATTTGTTGACCGGGTTAACCTTCCCGGGGGTTTCTTAGGATGTTTGAATCTCACTGTTGTGGTGTTATCCCCCATCCTAGCTGGCCCATATAGAACAGCCAAAGACATCCTGGTCAACCCTCAAGAGAAGGCAGGGGCAGACCATGGGCATTCCCCGCCATCCAAGGAGGCTTCCATACTTGCAGAGCCGACACACAGCGCTCTGGTACTGGGCTCACCCAAGGAATCGTCACGTCCTGCACATGGCTGCTTAGCCTCACTTCCGTATATTGGGCCTTCCGTTCACCATAGGCTGTTCCTCCGGAAACCAGAAGAATGCAGTCTGCAGATGACATCCACAGTGAGCTTTCGATTCAGACTTTTCCACATAATGGATTTGCTATCCGAGCAATATTCCATTTTGTGCCACTAGGACACTTTTTCCACCTTTTATGAAGCCCACACAGTGAGCTTTTGATTTGGACTTTCCACATAATGGATTTGCTATCCAAGCAATATTCCATTTCATGCCTCTGGGAGGCTTGTGTAACCGACATGCCTGTGGTATGAAGTGTGGCAGTCTAAATACTTCTTCATGCACATTTAAATGTCAACCTGAATACAGTTAAAGTAAGCTGCAGTCTACTTGAGCTTGTTGATATCTCCATAGAGCTTGTCCTCAAATGAAGCAGGTGTGGGCCAAAATATCTTTCTCTGTTCTGCATATATTGGGCACTCCTGCAGCAAATGTTTAGCTGTCATTTTACCAGTTCCACAATTACATTCATCGGTATCTCCTATCTTTAGTTTATTGAACAAGTGGTATTTCAGCCTGTTATGTCCTGTGCGGAGTCTGAAGATTGCTACTTGTTCTCTTCGGTCGAGTTTGTAATATGCATCATCCTTCTGGTGGCCTGGATGCTCTGATTCCCATTTGGTTCTATAAGTGCTTTTCATAAACCTTTTTGCCCCATTATAGGTTATGTCTATGTCAGGCTGTGGTAATCGTACACCCTCTTTTGCTAGTCTGTCAGCCTCTTCATGTCCAGGTATACTGCAATGTGATGGGATCCACTGTATTACAACTTTTTTGGATTTCTGGCATAGACCATGGAGTGCTGCTCTTAGGTCAGCTAGTTCTGTTGTTATCACTCCATTTTTTAAATTAAGGAGAATTCCTCCTCCTCCATTTTTAATTGACTCTTTAGCTGATCCATCTGTATATGCATGGGTCCAATTGCTGCTTGGGTAATGTTCTTTTATGTAGTTGAGGGTTATTTCTCTTCTTTCGGTTTCATGCTGAGTGTTCTTTTTCTCAATACCAGGAATGTTTTCTATCATCTCAGGCAGTTGCTGCTATCTCCAAGCTGGGAAGTTGTGTGCATTGTAAATGGACTTGACTGTTGATATGTTAAGCATGGGATCTGCCCTAATCTTTTGTTTTGCAGTTTCTACAAGGTTGCTACGCTTCAGTCTTCCTTTTCCAAAACCATTAAACCTGTTATACATAGGGTGGTCTGTCAATCTTCTAAATTTTTCTGCTTGTTGCTGGGCTCTGCTATCTCTTCTGTCCTGCATTGGTTGTAAACAATTGATCTTTTCTAGTTCATTAATAGGCGTTGTCTTCAGGCTTCCAGTTATGATTCGCATTCCTTGATTTTGGACTCTACTTATTTTGTTAAAGTTTGACTTAGCTGCTGTTGCCCAAGCTGCAATGCCATATTCCAGTACTGGCCTCACCCGTCCAGTATATAACTTCTTGAGAACTTTCTCATCTGCTCCCCACATTGTACCAGCAAGCTTTTTCATGATTGCCATTCTCTGCCTTGCTCTTGTTCGATTTTTCTCAACCTGTCTTCCATGTCAGGCGACGATCAAAGGTGACTCCTAGATAGTTTGGATTTTCTTCATGGCGCAATATTTTTCCATTCAATACCAGCTTAGGTTGCTGAGTTTTATTTGAGAGGGAGAACACTGTGCATGTTGTTTTCTCCTCACTTATCTTCACTAGCCATGATTTTGACCAGTCCTCTAGCGCTAATAAGGCTTGCTGTATTCTGCTGTTAGCTGTACTAATATATTCTTCAGATGTCCATATGGCTAGGTCATCTGCAAAGGAGGATGTGTGTACTCTGGCTGGAAAATTTTATGTGATGTCATTTATATATGCTAGGAATAATGTTGGTGAAAGAACTCCTCCTTGGGGGACACCTTGCTCCAACAGCATCATTTTGCTGGTTTGTCCTTGTACTTTTGTCCTGGCAGTTCTGTTCTCAAGGTAGTGGCTGATCCATTTATACATTTTCCCACAAACATGCATTTTTTGCAGTTTTACTTTCAGTCCTTCCTTCCATACTTTATCAAATGCTTTTTCTAAATCTATCCAGACCGCTAGTGTGTGCTTTTTCTCTTGGAAGGCATCCTCTATTTCCTGAGCTATATAGGTTATTTGATCTTCAGTGGATCTGTACTTTCTGAATCCTGCTTGGTGTGGTGTTAAGAGTTGGTTTTCTTCCAGATGCCATGTTAGCCTGCCATTGATAATGCGTTCCATTAATTTTCCTACACAGCTAAGTAGACTGATAGGTCGATAGTCCATTTGGTTCTTCCAGGTCTTTTCCTTTCTTTGGGACTGGTATTAGTATAGCTTCCTTCCATGCCTGTGGGACTATTCCTCTCTTCCAGCTGTTATTTAGGACTGCTAGTAGTTTCTTCTTTGCCTTAGTGCCTAGTCCTATTAGCATTTCATTTGTGATTCCATCCTTTCCTGGTGATTTCTTCTTTTTTAGGGTATTCATTGCCTGTTCCATTTCTTCCATTGTTAGATTTGCCATCATATATTCTGCTGCTGTCTCTGTATTACTATGATGTATCTGTTTGTCTTTGATTGCTTTCTTCTGTTCGGTTGTAATATCAATGTGGTTTGCATTTGCATAGTGTTCCATTAGTGCATTTGCAGCCTTTTTTCCTGTAAGCAAGGCATTTCCTTGTTTAACCCTTTACAGGGCACAGGTTTTTCCAATTTCTAACTCTAAACGGGCAAGATTTTTGAGGGTTTTAGTCAGATTTTAGGTCATGTTAGTAAAAAGATCATAACTAAGTTGTTAGTGAATGGATTTTAGTGAAATAAAGAGCAAAATGAAAAGAAATGCATGCAGATTAATAATTGTACTCACATGTCATATGAATAATCCAGTCTTGTTGGTATAATCCACATATGAACACAAATATTTACAAAATATAACACATTATTTGTGAGTGTCAGTCATATATACACTATGTACAAACACTGCCAACTGCTCACTGGCCTCCAAGATGCTGGGGAAAAGTGTCCTTGCAGTAGTTCACTTGGCACACATCACAGCCATACAAACTTTCAATGGTTCGTCCTGCAGGGGTACGACGTTTGGCGTGACTGCACGCCACACAGGCTTTCTTCCTGCCCTCAAACCTCATGAGCTTGTGGTTGTGGACACTTTCTGGAGCTACTGCTTGGCCTTTCCTCTTTGCTGCAGCCCTCTTCCTGCTGGAGAATCCTGCGATTAGTTGCTTACATAAATCCAGACGGAAGTCCAGAAGGGCGTAGCGTTTGCTGGGCTTTGCTGTGGACTGCTCGAACAGGATGAATGCATTGTTTATGCATGAATCGAAGACAAAACTGACGAGGTAGCGCCAGTATTTTCTGCTCTTCTTCAGTGTAGAGTAATACCCCCTCATTTGATCTGCCTTGTCCACCCCTCCCATGCATTGGTTGTTTAGTTTGATGACAGCAGGGCAGGACACAGGCTTTCTGGTGCGAGTGTGCCGGTCCCATCGCTCAACAGTGGTCAATGTGTGTGAGGTATTGTTGGAGAGCATGAATACATCCCTTTTATCATGCCACACAGTAGCAAGCAGATCCTCTTTCTGGAAGACTTGATGGTCCCCTTGCGTCATTTTTCTTTTTCCTCTGAATGCCAGAGGCAGATCTTTCCGGTTCCTTCTTACTGTTGCTGCCGCATAAGTTTTCTCTTGGAGAAGGTTAGTAAAAAGCGCAACTGACGAAAAAAAGTTATCAAAATAGAGGTGATGATACTTCCCCAAAAAGGGGGCAGCAAGCTGCATCACTACATCATGGTCCAGTCCATGCTGAATGGCACCATCTATTTTGCCACGGTAAACAGAAAACTGGAGGAGGTAACCAGTTGCTGACTCGCAAGCACACCAAACTTTCATTCCCCATTTTGTTGGCTTGGCTGGTAGATACTGTTTTAGTGCATTCCTGCCTTTGAATGGCACCATTGCCTCATCAATGGCAATTTCTTTCTTAGGTTTGTAATGTTGTAAGAAAGTCCTATTAGCCATGTCAATGAGAGGCCGAATTTTGTGGAGGCGGTCACTGCCGTCAGCTGTGTTGTTGTCAGCCACATGTAAATACTGCTCCAGCTTCTTGAATCTCTTCAGCGGCATCACATTCTTCACACCTGGCATTCCCAACATAATATCTGCAGACCAGCACAATTCCAAACGAGGAGGTTTGTAGATCCCAATAAAATGAGCAGACCAAAATAGGCCTGTATTTCGGTTGCATTGGTTGGAACCCAGCCTCGATCACCTACTTGCTCGATCTTTCGCCTAGCATACGTATTTGTTTGATCGGCAATCATTTGAAACGTTTGTTCCTCGAAGAGTTGAAGAAAGAATGCACGCTGAGAACGATCGTCAGTTGTTATTGATAAGTTGACGCCAGTTTCTTCACTAAATTCTTCGATATTCAGTGTTGTTGTTGTTTTGCTCCAACCGTTTGCGTCGCGAGACGGCCCCGCCCGACTTTCTTCAGCGACATTTTCTGAATCAGATTCACTTTCCCCCTCTGCTGTGTGTCCACCGTGACGAGGTAGAAGGGCTTGTGCGTCCCAATGACCCCAAGAGCTATGCCGACAGTAGCACAGCTACTGGTAGGGCCACCCATGTCGGACAGGTCAAGGGAGAGGGACCAGACGAAGAGACACACAAACCTGCTGCCTTGTAGGTAGACTGGGGACAGTCAAAGGCTAGGGAAAGCATCCCAAATAAATGCTTGTCGAAATCGGATGTACTGAGCCACAGGCTTGACAAAGCAGTGCAACGTAAAACCTGCTGCCTTGTAGGTAGACTGGGGACAGTCAAAGGCTAGGGAAAGCATCCCGAATAAATGCTTGTCGAAATCGGATGTACTGAGCCACAGGCTTGACAAAGCAGTGCAACGTAACTTAATTCATGATGTCACAAATCAAAATTAATCGTTATGGTGCTAATCCCATGAAGTCCCATCAAGCGGCGATAGTGCCGGGCCCCCTGCCTCGAGGGGGTCCACCCATGACTACTTGTGGTCACCTTCCCCTGTGCTGTGGAGTCAAGGCACAGAGGAGTAGGTTAAGAGCTATTGACCAAATACCCCGGACACTCAACATACTACAGTGGAATGCCGAAGGAGTTTACAAGAAGAAAGACTCCCTAACACAGCGTCTTCATAAAGATAGAATAGATGTGGCATGCATTCAAGAGACACACCCCAACGCCAATCACAAATTCTCAGTCAGAGGATATCAGGCCACACGTTTCGACCGCGAAGGACACAAAGGAGGAGTTGTAATACTTACACGAAATACAATACCTTGCAGCGAAGTATCTGTGATCTCTGACAACCAAACGGAAATTATAGGTGTTGATATAATGATAAAGGACGTGAAAATAAGAATTTACAATCTGTATAGCCCAGCAGATAAGGACCTTACACTCTCAAACATGAAAATAACTGACACAAACTGCATTATTGTCGGAGACTTTAATAGCCTTTCAGAAAGATGGGGATACCCAGATACTGACAAAAGAGGAGATGAATTGGAGGACTGGGAAATAGACTCAAATCTCCATCTACTCAACAAAGCGGATGACACACCGAGCTTCTACTCCAGAAGATGGCTTACCACTTCTACTCCAGACTTAGCTTTCTGCACAGGAGACATCCTCCACAAAATCGATCGCCATGTGCTGGACCAATTAGCAGGTAGTGACCACAGACCAATCAAGCTTGTAATGAATATGGAGTATGTTCCACAGGGGCAAAAGCCCTTGCCCCGCTGGAATTACAAACGAGCAGATTGGAACAGATTTGCCATACTAACAGACAAATATTGTGAAAACATAAATACACGATATGGCAACATAAAGCAAATGGTGGAAAGTCTAAACAGAGCGATAATACAGGCAGCCACTGAGTCCATTCCAAGAGGAGCGAGGAAAAATTACAAACCATACTGGACTGAAGAACTACAAAGTTTGGAGGACAAAGTTGAAGATGCCAGGAAGACAGCAGAGAGAGAACAAACAATTGAAGCGAACATCTCTCTCAAAGCCATCTCAGCAAAATATAAAAGAACAGTAAATCAAACAACAAGAGATTGTTGGAGGGAAAAAACAGAAAACCTGAATTTTGACAGGGATGGAAACAAACTATGGAAACTAGTGAAAGCCATGAACAATGAAGGACCTAGAAACAAACAAATAACAATTAAACAAGGAAATGCCTTGCTTACAGGAAAAAAGGCTGCAAATGCACTAATGGAACACTATGCAAATGCAAACCACATTGATATTACAACCGAACAGAAGAAAGCAATCAAAGATAAACAGATACATCATACAAATACAGAGACAGCAGCAGAATATATGATGGCAAATCTAACAATGGAAGAAATGGAACAGGCAATGAATACCCTAAAAAAGAAGAAATCACCAGGAAAGGATGGAATCACAAATGAAATGCTAATAGGACTAGGCACTAAGGCAAAAAGAAACTACTAGCAGTCCTAAATTACAGCTGGAAGAGGGGAATAGTCCCACAGACATGGAAGGAAGCTATACTAATACCAATCCCAAAGAAAGGAAAAGACCTGGAAGAACCAAATGGCTATCGACCTATCAGTCTACTTAGCTGTGTAGGAAAATTAATGGAACGCATTATCAATGGCAGGCTAACATGGCATCTGGAAGAAAACAAACTCTTAATACCACACCAAGCAGGATTCAGAAAGTACAGATCCACTGAAGATCAAATAACCTATATAGCTCAGGAAATAGAGGATGCCTTCCAAGAGAAAAAGCACACACTAGCGGTCTGGATAGATTTAGAAAAAGCATTTGATAAAGTATGGAAGGAAGGACTGAAAGTAAAACTGCAAAAAATGCATGTTTGTGGAAAATGTACAAATGGATCAGCCACTACCTTGAGAACAGAACTGCCAGGACAAAAGTACAAGGACAAACCAGCAAAATGATGCTGTTGGAGCAAGGTGTCCCCCAAGGAGGAGTTCTTTCACCAACATTATTCCTAGCATATATAAACGACATCACGGAGGATTTTCCAGCCAGAGTACACACATCATCCTTTGCAGATGACCTAGCCATATGGACATCTGAAGAATATATTAGTACAGCTAACAGCAGAATACAGCAAGCCCTATTAGCGCTAGAGGACTGGTCAAAATCATGGCTAGTGAAGATAAGTGAGGAGAAAACAACATGCACAGTGTTCTCCCTCTCAACTAAAACTCAGCAACCTAAGCTGGTATTGAATGGAAAAATATTGCGCCATGAAGAAAATCCAAACTATCTAGGAGTCACCTTTGATTGTCGCCTGACATGGAAGACACAGGTTGAGAAAAATCGAACAAGAGCAAGGCAAAGAATGGCAATCATGAAAAAGCTTGCTGGTACAACGTGGGGAGCAGATGAGAAAGTTCTCAAGAAGTTATATACTGGACGGGTGAGGCCAGTACTGGAATATGGCATTGCAGCTTGGGCAACAGCAGCTAAGTCAAACTTTAACAAAATAAGTAGAGTCCAAAATCAAGGAATGCGAATCATAACTGGAAGCCTGAAGACAACGCCTATTAATGAACTTGAAAAGATCACTTGTTTACAACCAATGCAGGATAGGAGAGATAGCAGAGCCCAGCAACAAGCAGAAAAATTTAGAAGATTGACAGACCACCCTATGTATAAAAGGTTTAGTGGTTTTGGAAAGGGACGACTGAAGCGTAGCAACTTTGTAGAAACTGCAAAACGAAAGATTAGGGCAGATCCCATACTTAACATATCAACAGTCAAACCTATTTACAATGCAGACAAGTTCCCAGCTTGGAGACAGCAGCAACTGCCTGAGATGATAGAAAACATTCCTGGTATTGAGAAAAAGAACACTCAGCATAAAAACCGAAAGAAGAGAAATAACCCTAAACTACATAAAAGAACATTACCCAAGCAGCAATTGGACCCATGCATATACAGATGGATCAGCCAAAAATTCAATAGAGAATGGAGGAGGAGGAATTCTCCTAAATTTAACAAATGGAGTTAAAAAAACACATTCAGTGGCAACTGGAAAGTTTTCAAGTAACTTCAAAGCGGAGGTAGAGGCTCTGAAAACTGCAGCAGAAATGCTCTTGATGGAGGAAAATAAAGAGAAGCAAATAGCTATCTTCACAGATGCAAAGTCAGCTGTCTCAATACTGAAGAGCAATAACAGCACAGAAATAGCTGACCTAAGAGCAGCACTCCATGGTCTATGCCAGAAATCCAAAAAAGTTGTAATACAGTGGATCCCATCACATTGCAGTATACCTGGAAATGAAGAGGCTGACAGACTGGCAAAAGAGGGCGGACGACTACCACAGCCTGACATAGACATAACCTATAATGAGGCAAAGAGGTTGATAAAAAGCACCTATAGAACCAAATGGGAATCAGAGCATCCAGGCCACCAGAAGGATGATGCATATTACAAACTCGACAGAAGAGAACAAGTAGCAATCTTCAGACTCCGCACAGGACATAACAGGCTGAAATACCACTTGTTCAATAAACTAAAGATAGGAGATACCGATGAATGTAATTGTTGAAGTGGAAAAATGACAGCAAAACATTTGCTTCAGGATTGCCCAATATATGCAGAACAGAGAAAGATAGTTTGGCCCACACCTGCTTCATTTGAGGACAAGCTCTATGGAGATATCAACAAGCTCAAGTTGACCGTAGCTTACTTTAACTACATACAGGTTGACATTTAAAGGTGTATGAAGAAGTATTCAGACTGCCACACTTCATACCACAGGTATGTCGGTTACAAAAGCCTCCCAGAGGCATGAAATGGAATATTGCTGGATAGGAGATCCATTACGTGGAAAGTCCGAATCAAAAGCTCACTGTGTGGGCTTTCAAAAAAGGTGGAAAAAGTGTCCTAGTGGCACGAAATGGAATATTGCTTGGATAGCAAATCCATTACGTGGAAAGTCCGAATCAAAAGCTCACTGTGTGGGCTTCAAATAAGGTGGAAAAAGTGTCCTAGTGGCACGAAATGGAATATTGCTCGGATAGCAAATCCATTGTGCGGAAAGTCCGAATCGAAAGCTCACTGTGTGGATGTCATCTGCACACTGCATTCTTCTGGTTTCCGGAAGAACAGCCTATGGTGAACGGAAGGCCCAATATACGGAAGTGAGGCTAAGCAGCCATGTGCAGGACGTGACGATTCCTTGGGTGAGCCCAGTACCAGAGCGCTGTGTGTTAGCTCTGCAAGTATGGAAGCCTCCTTGGATGGCGGGGAATGCCCATGGTCTGCCCCTGCCTTCCCTTGAGGGCTGACCAAGATGTCTTTGGCTGTTCTATATGGGCCAGCTAGGATGGGAGATAACACCACAATAGTGAGAGTCAAACGTCCTAAGAAACCCCCGGGAAGGTTAACCCGGTCAACAAACACCCGCAGAAGTCGGATGTGTTGGCCTAACGGCGCAACAACGCAGCTCTGCTGTAAACAGGCACAACGCAATCACATCCGGAAAAAAAAACTCCGGATGAACGAAGAAGAGGAAGATTCACTTTCTTCAAAGTCCGAAAGATCTGAAGTGTGCACGCTACACACGCTGATATCACTGAGATCTAACTCCGATTCATCGTCACTTTCATGCGTTTCAATGTCACTTAAATTGAACCCTTCGAACTCGCCGCTATCGCTTGAAGAATTGAGGAAATCCATTTTCATTAACAACGCACAAAAATCCCGAAAACTAATGAACAATCTGATCAAATTTAATGAAAACTCTTGCAAATGTTACCCACGCTTTCACTCTATCAGCAAGACTGGTAGAAAGGAACAGGAAGTCTCGGAAATTCGCGAGATCGCGTTTTTAAAATGACTAGTATTCAAAGCCGGAATCGGACGCTATGAGCGTTTTATCACACCGGCCGGAATCGGACGATATGCCTTGTAAAGGGTTAATTGTTATTTGTTTGTTTCTAGGTCTTTCATTGTTCATGGCTTTCACTAGTTTCCATAGTTTATTTCCATCCCTGTCAAAATTCCGGTTTTCTGTTTTTTCCCTCCAACAATCTCTTATTGTTTGATTTACTGTTCTTTTATATTTTGATGAGATGGCTTTGAGAGAGATGTTCGCTTCAATTGTTTGTTCTCTCTCTGCTGTCTTCCTGGCATCTTCAACTTTGTCCTCCAAACTTTGTAGTTCTTCAGTCCAGTATGGTTTGTAATTTTTCCTCGCTCCTTTTGGAATGGACTCAGTGGCTGCCTGTATTATCGCTCTGTTTAGACTTTCCACCATTTGCTTTATGTTGCCATATCGTGTATTTATGTTTTCACAATATTTGTCTGTTAGTATGGCAAATCTGTCCCAATCTGCTCGTTTGTAATTCCAGCGAGGCAAGGGCTTTTGCTCCTGTGGAACATACTCCATATTCATTACAAGCTTGATTGGTCTGTGGTCACTACCTCCTAATTGGTCCAGCACATGGCGATCGATTTTGTGGAGGATGTCTCCTGTGCAGAAAGCTAAGTCTGGAGTATAAGTGGTAAGCCATATTCTGGAGTAGAAGCTCGGTGTGTCATCCGCTTTGTTGAGTAGATGGAGATTTGAGTCTATTTCCCAGTTCTCCAATTCATCTCCTCTTTTGTCAGTATCTGGGTATCCCCATCTTTCTGAACGGCTATTAAAGTCTCCGACAATAATGCAGTTTTTGTCAGTTATTTTCATGTTTGAGAGTGTAAGGTCCATATCTACTGGGCTATACAGATTGTAGATTCTTATTTTCACGTCCTTTATCATTATATCAACACCTATAATTTCCGTTTGGTTGTTAGAGATCACAGATACTCCGCTGCAAGGTATTGTATTTCGTGTAAGTATTAGAACTCTTCCTTTGTGTCCTTCGCGGTCGAAACGTGTGGCCTGATATCCTCTGACTGAGAATTTGTGATTGGCGTTGAGGTGTGTCTCTTGAATGCATGCCACATCTATTCTATCTTTATGAAGATGCTGTGTTAGGGAGTCTTTCTTCTTGTAAACTCCTTCGGCATTCCACTGTAGTATGTTGAGTGTCCGGGGTATTTGGTCAATAGCTCTTAACCTACTCCTCTGTGCCTTGACTCCACAGCACAGGGGAAGGTGACCACCAGTAGTCATGGGTGGACCCCCTCGAGGCAGGGGGCCCGGCACTATCGCCGCCTGATGGGACTTCACGGGATTAGCACCATAACAATTAACATTGCCTGTTCCATTTCTTCCATTGCTAGATTTGCGATCATATATTCTACTGCTGTCTCTGTATTACTATGATGCATCTGTTTGTCTTTGATTGCTTTCTTCTGTTCGATTGTAATATCAATGTGGTTTGCACTGGCAAAGTGTTCCATTAGTGCATTTGCAGCCTTTTTTCCTGTCAGCAAGGCATCTCCTTGTTTAATTGTTATCTGTTTGTTTCTAGGTCCTTCATTGTTCATGGCTTTCACTAGTTTCCATAGTTTGTTTCCATCCCTGTCAAAATTCAGGTTTTCTGTTTTTTCCCTCCAACAATCTCTTGTTGTTTGATTTACTGTTCTTTTATATTTTGTTGAGGTGGCTTTGAGAGAGATGTTCGCTTCAGTTGTTTGTTCTCTCTCTGCGGTCTTCCTAGCATCTTCAACTTTGTCCTCCAAAATTTGTAGTTCCTCAGTCCAGTATGGTTTGCAATTTTTTCTCGCTCCTCTTGGAATAGACTCAGTGGCCGCCTGTATTATTGCTCTGTTTAGACTTTCCACCATTTGCTTCATGTTGCCATATCGCATATTTATGTTTTCACAATATTTGTCTGTTAGTATGGCAAATCTGTCCCAATCAGCTCGTTTGTAATTCCAACGAGGCAAAGGCTTTTCCTCCTGTGGAACATACTCCATATTCATTACAAGCTTGATTGGTCTGTGGTCACTACCTCTTGGTCAA
>JACEFZ010020206.1:0-41985 GCA_014155875.1 Cepaea nemoralis
CACTTGTCCTTACACGGGTTTAGATCCATATGGATTAAGCATAATTGTTTCCTCTCTTAGAGGAGATACCAACCAAGGCTGATGAGCCTCCTCTACACGGGAATCAAAAAGCATAACTGTATAGTATAGTGATGTAACTATATGTTTACAGTGTAGTGATGTAATACTATGTTTATTGTTTAGTGATGTAACAATATGTTTACAATTTAGTGATGTAACAAATGTGCACTGATAAAATAAGCAACCAGTATTCTGGTACAACAGTTGATCAATGTATTTATGCACCATTCAATCAATTTACTGACCATCCATCCATCATGTGACATGCCGGTAAGCATGGGTGGTCATGACTCGCCATTTCACTCGATCACCAGAGTCATGAATCAGCTCAATGTACTGACACAACAATAAAATAATGTACAGATATCAATAAATCATTTTAATGATATGATAATTATTCAGTGTGCTGATACAACAATCAGTCAATGTTCTTTTACAACAGTCAATTACTTTCATCACATATGAATCAATTTATGGAGATATTAATCAATCAGTGTACTTATGTAACAAGTTACGTCGTCCAGCCACTAAGTGCATGGCGCAACACTGTGAGCTGTGGATTTCATGTGGAATGCTTTTACATCTGGCTGCGGTTGTTTGTGTTGTGAACTGCATGTTCAGAAAAATGGCTGAAGTAGCTGGTTCTGCAATATACAGTAATGTGTGTGAAACTAACACTTTTCTAGTGACTTCTGCATCCATCAACAATGAACTGTAATTTTTGTGTTGGACTGTTATGTTGGCATTCTGGCAGTGCCTTATGCATTTATGCCTGTGCATGCTGTTGGTTTGTCAGGACTGCTGTCTGTTCCACTTTTCACATGGGACAGTGAGGACCATTTTATGATATTCACTGGCTCTGGAACGGGGCATTATGGGGTGACCTTTTGCCATCAGTTTGGAACCACGAATAATGACTAACTAACTAACTGAAATAACATGCAATAAATTTAATGTTTCAGCAATAATTCAGTGCTGATTCAACAACCAACCAATGTTTTGTGTCATGTATGTCTTCTCTAGCATGTGGACAAGTGGTACAAGAGTGCTGACAAGCCATCCTTCATCATGTCCCGCAGGCTGATACGAGAGGAAGGCTTACTCTGTGGTAAATATTTACTGTGATATGTTAGTCGCCATATGTACACCAACATCATAGTTGCCAAGATCAGGGTTTTTCTGATGCAATCTTTAAGTGAAGATTCAAGTTCAGTATCTATGGAGCCACAGTAAGGACATCCTGTGCTGTTGACAATCTTTAAGTGAAGATTCAAGTTCAGTATGTATGGAGCCACAGCAAGGACTTCCTGTGCCTTTGACGTTGTTCATGACCACAACATGATATTTATGATGCTTAAACAAGAGTTATAACCAAAGTAAATGTCCTTGAATAACGTTTCATTTAGATAACTGTAAGATTCAGAAATAGCAACAGTGTTTTAGGTCATAGAGGGAGGAAAATTTGCAGCTCTCAGATTTCTGGAAGAAAATATCAATTCCATCACAGAGAACATGAAAATATCAACTCCATCATAGAGAACATGAAAATATGAACTCCATCACAGAGAACATGAAATTATTAACTCCATTACAGAGAACACGAAAATATGAACTCCATTACAGAGAACACGAAAATATGAACTCCATTACAGAGAACAGGAAAATATCAACTCCATTACAGAGAACATGAAAATATGAACTCCATTACAGAGAACATGAAATTATGAACTCCATTACAGAGAACATGAAATTATGAACTCCATTACAGAGAACATGAAAATATGAACTCCATTACAGAGAACATGAAAATATCAACTCCATCACAGAGAACACGAAAATATCAACTCCATCACAGAGATCATGAAAATATGAACTCCATCACAGAGAACATGAAAATATGAACTCCATCACAGAGATCATGAAAATATCAACTCCATCACAGAGAACACGAAAAGATCAACTCCAAAACAGATCATGAAAATGTCAACTCAGTCACAGAACAAATGTTCACTGTTAGAGTAAGTAAAGGACACCCACAGAACAAATGTTCACTGTTAGAGTAAGTAAAGGACACCCACAGAACAAATGTTCACTGTTAGAGTAAGTAAAGGACACCCCCAGAACAAATGTTCACTGTTAGAGTAAGTAAAGGACACCCCCAGAACAAATGTTCACTGTTAGATTAAGTAAAGGACACCCCAAGAACAAATGTTCACTGTTAGATTAAGTAAAGGACACCCACAGAACAAATGTTCATTGTTAGAGTAAGTAAAGGACACTCCCAGAACAAATGTTCACTGTTAGAGTAAGTAAAGGACACCCCAAGAACAAATGTTCACTGTTAGAACGAACGAACGAACAGACTTTATTTTTAAAGGGTAACAAATTGGGCACGCAGGCCCGTCTTACATTCGGCCCTTCCAATCACTCATCTTTCTTTCATCAACAGTGCATAGGAAAAAAACATTGTCACATGAATTTTGTAAACATATACAATGCATATTACTATGTTATGAGACACATCCACCACCCACCCACACATCCCCCATTCACTCCAACTCTCCCACCCAGCCACACACACATACAATACATTCCCCCACCCATCCACCACATCCCTACACCTACACATCTCCCCACCCACACACACCTCTAACCCACCACACATCCCATCCACCCACACCCCAAGTACACATACATTCAATAACCCACACATCCCCACCTACACACATCTCCCCACCCACTCACATATCCTCAAGCCATCCCATTTCCCACCAACAATCACCCAATATCCTCCTCCACCCACACACCTCCAACCACCCAGCCAAACACACATTCCTCAGGCACACACACATCTCCCCGTCAACTCAAATATTCCGCACCTACCCACACACAAATTCCGCACTCACCCACATAATCTCCCATCTCCCCCAGCCCACTCACAGATCCCCGAGCCCATAGAGTAACTAAAAGACATCCACAGAACAAATGTTCACTGTTAGAGTAAGTAAAGGACACCCCCAGAACAAATGTTCACTGTTAAAGTAAGTAAAGGACACCTCCAGAACAAATGTTCACTGTTAGATTAAGTAAAGGACACCCCAAGAACAAATGTTCACTGTTAGAGTAACTAAAAGACATCCACAGAACAAATGTTCACTGTTAGAATAACTAAAGGACACCTAGAACAAATGTTCACAGTTTGCTTGCTATGAGCATGTCAGACAGAATACCCTTGAGAAGGACTAGTTGAAGGCAAATGGAGAAGAGAAACGCAGAGAAAACTCTAGACTGATAACATAACAGAATGGACAGAATGTTGTATGTCTACACTTTCACATATTCTTGAGGAGAGAGAGCAGTGACAGAATGGACAGAATGTTGTATGTCTACACTTGCACATATTCTTGAGGAGAGAGAGCAATGACAGAATGGACAGGATGTTGTATGTCTACACTTGCATATATTCTTGAGGAGAGAGAGCAATGACAGAATGGACAGGATGTTGTATGTCTACACTTGCACATATTCTTGAGGAGAGAGAGCAATGGCAGAATGGACAGGATGTTGTATGTCTACACTTGCACATATTCTTGAGGAGAGAGAGCAATGACAGAATGGACAGGATGTTGTATGTCTACACTTGCACATATTCTTGAGGAGAGAGAGCAATGACAGAATGGACAGGATTTTGTATGTCTACACTTGCACATATTCTTGAGGAGAGAGAGCAATGACAGAATGGACAGGATGTTGTATGTCTACACTTGCACATATTCTTGAGGAGAGAGAGCAATGACAGAATGGACAGGATTTTGTATGTCTACACTTGCACATATTCTTGAGGAGAGAGAGCAATGACAGAATGGACAGGATGTTGTATGTCTACACTTGCACATATTCTTGAGGAGAGAGAGCAATGACAGAATGGACAGGATGTTGTATGTCTACACTTGCACATATTCTTGAGGAGAGAGAGCTGTGGCAGAATGGACAGGATGTTTTATGTCTACACTTGCACATATTCTTGAGGAGAGAGAGCAATGACAGAATGGACAGGATGTTGTATGTCTACACTTGCACATATTCTTGAGGAGAGAGAGCAATGACAGAATGGACAGGATGTTGTATGTCTACACTTGCACATATTCTTGAGGAGAGAGAGCAATGACAGAATGGACAGGATGTTGTATGTCTACACTTGCACATATTCTTGAGGAGAGAGAGCAATGACAGAATGGACAGGATGTTGTATGTCTACACTTGCACATATTCTTGAGGAGAGAGAGCTGTGACAGAATAGACAGGATGTTGTATGTCTACACTTGCACATATTCTTGAGGAGAGAGAGCAGTGACAGAATGGACAGGATGTTGTATGTCTACACTTGCACATATTCTTGAGGAGAGAGAGAGAGCAATGACAGAATGGACAGAATGTTGTATGTCTACACTTGCATATATTCTTGAGGAGAGAGAGCTGTGGAGGACTGGTCTGATGCTGGTCTGATGTGATTTATATAACAGTATATTTTATGTGATTTATATAACAGTCGGGTTGTTCTCCGTCTGGGTGCATGGAGCTTAGAGCCACACATTTTAACCCCGAGACTGCCACAGGGATCTGCAATCTCACCGGTGCTCTTTAATGTGTATACAAGCAAGATTGCATACCTAGAAGCACCAGGGGTTGGAAGGATTCTAATATTTGCTGATGATATTCTTGCATATAGGCAGGGGAGAAATAGGGATCAAACAGCCCGGGAGCTACAGGCGACAGTAGGACAAAGTGATTGAATGGTGCACTGAAATGAGTGCTGTCATCCACCCAGAAAAGGCGGCTCTTTTGTGGTGCTCTCTGGACAACAGGATTGTGAGAGATGATGCCCCAAGCCTCATGATAGATGGGAGAAGCGTCAACAGGAAGAACAAACTGAAGTATCTGGGAATCACATTTGACAGGAGTCTGTCCTTCCAGGACCATGTGGAGACGGTTGTGACAAGATCTCAAAAGGGACTCAATGCACTTAAAACTATGGCTGCAATGGACACAGAGCAAGAGAATGCTCTTCACACTATACCAGCACTTGATCCTCTCATTGATTGATTATGGACTAGGATTGCTGGTGAAATTAGAGCGCAGTACAGAATGAAGCTATGCAGGTCATTCTAGGTTGCACCCGAGACACCCCAGTACTGTGTATGTGTTACATCCTTGGTCTGCCTACTGTTGCTGGTAGGCACAGAGTGAATGCAGGCGAAGGCATACCTCAGAGTAGCTGCAGACACAGATCACCCGTTGCATGAGGCGCTGGACGTAGTGAAGGTCAGAGACTGATAAGAGGGAAATCATGGATGGCTCAGGCGGAGGATACGATCAGACAGGTGTGCCCCTTGGAGAACATCAGGTGAGGAGAGGAGTGGGTCAGAGTGCCAGCCGAGCAGTCAGACTTGTGCAGGGTTATAATCACATTGAGCCTGGGAGTGCAGGGGAGTGGCCAGCAGGGGGCCACAGAAGTGGAAATTCAGCAACTAATTCAGGATAATTCTCGCCCGGGGTGATGTGATTATCTACACGGATGGTTCGGTGTTGAGAGGTAGGAGAAGTGCCTGGGGGTTCTTAGCAAAAGCTAATGGTCGACACAACATCTAGCTTAAGAATGGAGGGGTGGAGGCGGTCAGTGCAGCTTTCCGCTGGATAGAGAACACGATACATACACACATTGTGGTTGTAACTGACTCAGAAAGTATGCTGAAGAGGGTGAGGACAGGCAGGCTTCGTGTAAAGTGGCTTGCTTCGCTTTGGAGGTCACGGGTAGCAAACATCAGCTGGATCTTTTCTCTGGGGCATGCCGGTGTGCTGAGGAATGAATAGGTGGACAGATTGGCTGGCTCGGCAAAACTTGGTGGAGTATTGATGCATGACAAGACAGACGTGGTTGCGGCCTTGTGGGAGTACATGTACACCTTGGAGGAGCAAATGGATCACCATGGTCTGGTAAGAATGCGGCAGCGAGGTGTGACGAGGGGATCTGGCCGACGCTCAACGCTCAGAGGAAAGGCGAGACGGACATATAATCAGATTGCTACTGGAACTATTAGTGTTGGAACTCTTTGCTGGCTGCTGAGGATGGGGACAGAGCGCGTATGGGAATGTCCTGAATGCTGTGATGTCGGTTCCTAAATCAATCAATCAATCAATCAATGAATCAATCAATCAATCAATGAATCAATCAATGAATCAATCAATCAATCAATGAATCAATCAATCAATCAATGAATCAATCATTATATAACGGATCTAGTAGTCAGTGTTGGCTCATGTAATAGATCACATACTTTCTACCGTGTGATTAGTGGTGACCTGTCAATCACAAAACCACTGCTTGTGACCCTAACCCTTGATTTTCTGAAAATATTGGGGGTCAGGAAGAATTGACATTCATACTTGATTGTATTGCTTTAGTATTATGTTACACAATATAGTGACATGAAACTGTGTTATCAGTGTTTTTGTGAATAAATCACATGTGACTGTTATATGTTAATTTTAGTTGTGAATAAATCAGTGGTGACTGTTAGTTGCCAATCAGTCACAGCTGATATCATTATCTATAGGCGGTAGCAGTGGATCCATAATGTATTGTGCCATCCAAGCTGTCAAAGACTTTGGCTTGAAGAAAGGTCAGCGCTGTGTGGTCATCCTACCAGACTCCATCAGGAATTACATGTAAGTAGACATCTGTAGCACATGATACTCACTGTTTCATGTTTAACATTTCCATCTGGACAAGATACTGACAAGTTCATGTTTAGTATTTCTGTCTTGATACTTTAATCACTAGTAATTGTTTAACATTTCTGTCTGGACAATATATTCACTAGTTCATGTTTAACATTTCTTCTAGAATCTTTAATCACTAATCCATGTATAACATTTCTGTCTGGACACTTTAATCACTAGTTCATGTGAATAACGAAGACACAAACAATAGATTGCACGATTTATTGCCTGGCATATTTCGCTGCATCTCGTCAGGTACATACCGCAGAAATCACACAACTTACGTGAAATTAACTAGATAAATCCTTCAAGTTGAAATATACACAATTTCGCACAGTAATGTCACTTATCTACCACGGTAATTTTAAGCTGACTAACATGTCTTTCTGTTTACACAATTCTGGCTTGCGTTGATAGATCATAATTGCTTCTGCAAATTTTAACAAGCGAGTATTTTGTGTTCTAAACAACACGCAAAATGCAGTGTCTCTGGACACAACGTGGCCACTGGCGACAATGTGCCTGCCGATTGAAGACGCCGGGAGCTTCCGGTGTGTCGGCTCCTCGCGGCTAGCATCTCATGTGTGTTGTATCTTGTTGACCCATTGAGGTATGTGTTCTGACACCCGTTTGTTAAGCTGTCTCTCCGTTCGACCAATGTAAACGGCCTGGCATCTACATGTGAATTGGTAAATACAATTGTTTGTGGCGTACAGAGGAACAGGCTCTTTGACTGTTGGTGTAGGAATGGGTACGGTTTTACATCTAATGACTGGAGTTGCTGCACAGAATGTTCGACCTACTGCTGTAGTAAGCCGGTCTTGTAGACGTTGCATTACATCATCCCCTCGAAAGGTTAGCTGGATGAATACCTTGAGTTCAGGGTCTGTAGTTACGTCTGCTTTGGGTTTGGGCTGTTGGCAATGGCGCTTTATAAATCCTGTGGAGTACCCATTCAGGTTTAAGACATTCTTCAGAGTTTCAAATTCCTCTGTCAGTGTGTCCTGGGTGCATATCTTTCTAGCGCGGTCAAACAAGGTCCGTACTAAGCCCCGTTTGTACTGGACAGGTGTGAAGCTCTGAAAATTTAGGTATTGGCCAGTCCATGTTTCTTTGCGATACACCGATCTTTGAATTGTGCCGTCTGCTCTACGTCTCATTAGAATATCTAGGAACGGTAACGCTTCGTTGTGTTCGTGTTCCATAGATAGAGAGATGTTTTTATGCGTCTTGTTCATTGTGGCCTGAAACGATGTTGCTTGTAGCTCGTCTGTGGTGGATAATTAGTATATCGTCCACATAACGCCGGTAAAAGGCCAAGTTGTTGATGTCTGAGGATCTCTTTTCTTCTAAATGTGCCATGAAGATGTCCGCTAGAATAGGACCAAGAGGACTCCCCATGGCCACTCCGTCAATTTGGCGGTATGACTTAGATAGAAAATTGAATTGGATGTTGGCGGTACATAGTAGTAGTAGCCTCTCCAGAATAGGTGTTGGTATGCCTAATTTTAGTTGTTTGTCTTCAATGCGTTCCCTTATTATTTTCACTGTCTCCTCTAATGGAACGTTAGTGAATAGGGAGGCTATATCCATTGATGCCATGTGTGTTGTTATTTATGTCCATAGTATCCAATAATTCCACCAGTTGGAATTGTATCTCTGAGTATTTTTGGATCGAAGGACTGTCGTACTGGGCTTAACATTTCGGCTAACCATCTCGCCATTTGGGTGTTGTGCAGAGTTAACCATGGACAGGATAGGTCCTTAGCGGGATGCCGGGCTTGTGAAGTTTGGGGTAGACCGTACATCTGAGGAGTGTGCGAGCCACGTGGTGTGAGCATTTTGCAGTGGCCTCACTGATGAGTCCTGCATTCACAAGTGACTGGATCTCTTTCCTCATTATAGCATCCAGGTCCTCCGACTTGTTTACTTTTTAATCTATCCTGAATTTGGATTCATCTGACAATATTACATCCATTTTTCTCTGGTAATCTGACATGTCCATCAGTACTGTACCGCTCCCACTAGTTCATGTTTAATATTTCTGTCTGGACAAGATACTCCCTAGTTCATGTTTGACATTTCAGTCTCTACTTTCCTGGCAAAGTAGTTAAGATCCAGTCTTGTGCTCTGAAGGTCATTGATTCAATTCGAGCCTTTAGTATTCAGTACACAGGGTGATGCTTTTGGCCGGCTGCTGTGCAGAAAAGAGACTGAACCATATTTGAGAAAATCTTATGCAATGAAGTTACTTTTCTCGTCCTTAAACCACCTTTAAACATGTTGTGTAAAGTAAAGGTAATATTTCATGGCCTATAGCTATCAACTACAGTGTGAACAACTGCTACCTCAGTGTTATCTCTACTACAGTGTTTTATCTCCCTCAGTGTTATTTCTACCTCAGTGTTATCTCTACTACAGTTCTATCTCTACTACAGTGTTATCTCTACTACAGTTCTATCGGGGGGTATGGGGTGTCAGGCATTGGTAGCACCTTTGGTAAGGATGACTCTCATGTCCTGTTCAGGACCCATCCCCCACTGGTCCAAGCCTGACACCCAGCTCGTGCCTGTGGCTCCTAGTAGCTGTCAGCATGCGACAGCGGCCGCCCCCCCGGGCAACAGCTGTGAGAGGCTGGCTAAACCAGGCATGGGTATCCAATTTGGTTCAAACCAAACGGTAAACTAGGGTATGCCTACCCAGCATGTGAAGACAGGATTCAGCAGATTGCGCGGAAGAAATCATTCCTGATTCAACGGGCAAGACGGCGTTTACCTGCAAAGCGTTGTGGAACGTAATGAGCACGGCAAGGCACGTAGAGCACCCTGGTCATCCACTGCACCTGTATTCATCTCCAGTCATCTCGACTTGTCTTGCCACTGGATTCAGATGGACTCAGGCGAGAGAGTGACGTTGACGAATTGCGCAACTCTTCCTCACTTTAATCCATGTCATTGCGCAAGTCATTCTTCATCCAAATTCATATATCACCATCAAGCCCTATGGCAATGGGCGAGCGGCAAAGCGGCAGGCATGGGCTAGAAAAGGTGCCCTAAACATTGTCTGCTCCATCACTACCTAACCAGCTAGCCGCGGTTGGTGGGTACTCTAACTGCGGTCGACATACAAATAAAGATAAAACAAGCAAAGCTAAAAGAGTAAACCATATTCCCTTAACAATTGGAACTTGGAATGTATGCACCCTACTTGACAGAGATGCCGTGTCGGGTCCAGAGAGACGAACAGCACTGATTGGGAGAGAGCTGGGCAGGTACAACATCGACATTGCAGCCTTGAGCGAGACACGACTTGCTGAAGAAGGCCAAATCTGTGAAATAGGTGCCAGCTACACATTTTTCTGGAGTGGAAGGAAAAGCGAGGAAAGATGCAAATCCAGTGTAGGATTTGCCATTAAGTCGGCCCTGGTCAGCAAATTAGCTGGATTTCCAAAGGCTATAAACGACAGGCTCATGACCATTAAGTTGCCCCTGCTGAATGGAAGGAAGCATGCAACCATTGAGAGTGTCTACGCACCAACTATGACCAACGAAGATGATGTCAAGAACAAGTTCTATGAGGACCTGCACAATGTATTAACATCTGTTCCCAAAGGAGACAAACTTATACTCCTTGGGGATTTCAATGCCAGAGTAGGCACGGATACCACCTCTTGGAGTGGCATTATTGGAAAGCATGGAGTCGGAAATTGTAACCAGCATGGACTCCTCCTCCTTCAGACATATGCCGAACATGATCTCCTGATTACGAACACAATTTTCCGCCTCCCCATGAGAAATAGGACATTGTGGATGCACCCTCACTCGAAACACTGGCACCTCATTGACTATGTCATCGTCAGGAGGAGTGACAGACAAGACGTTCGAGTGACAAAATCCATGTGTGGTGCCAAATGTTGGACAGACCATCGTCTCATTGTCTCAAAAATAAACATTCACATCAGGCCACCACGGTGTCCTCAAGGGGTGAAAATGCAAAAAAAGCTAAATGTCACCTGTCTAAACAGCAATAAAATGCAGCAGTCATTTGAAAATATGCTGGAAGACCGCCTCAAGCCCAATGCTGCAGCTAAACAGGATACAGAAACAGAATGGAGAGCCCTAAAAGACATAACTTAAACACTGCTATGGAAATCCTGGGTCCAGCCACTCGAAAGCATAAAGACTGGTTTGATGAAAATTCCGAAGACATCAACCAATTGCTGGCCGAGAAACATCTTCTCCTCAAGGCACATTTGAATGACCCGAAGTCAACATAAAAAAAAGATGCCTTCAAGAACATTCAGAGAGTAGTGCAGCAGAAACTTCGGCACATGCGGGACTCCTGGCTGAGCAGCTAAGCTGATGAAATTCAGGGCTTTGCTGACAGACATGATATGAAAAACTTCTACGACTCACTGAAAGTGGTCTATTGTCCTACATCACCAGGCATAGTATCCCTCCTCAGTGCAGATGGGGGAACATTGGTCACCGATAAGAAAGAAATCCTTCAACGCTGGGCAGAGCATTTCAGCAACATCTTAAATGCAACTTCCTTCTTCGATTATGAAACTGTCAGAGTCTTGGTTTCAGCAATAACACAGGCTCGTAATCACCAACAAGTGTGATACAAACACGGTCACAGAATGACTTGAAGTGACACACTACAACTACAATTCAAACACTTTATTCACACATCTCACTCATCACAACCATTACATGCATCGTACAATTACGATGAGGATGCAATAATACATTCAATAGATATATCAATACAATGTATACAACTCACAGGTGCACAGTCTCCTATATTCATACAGGCGTTCTCTCTATTCGCGTTCATACACTCAAGTATACGAGCACCATTCATTCCGTCAGTCTTGTCCAACGCTCCCAAGCCGTCTGCCAACTAACCACTGTGAGTCTCGCTAGTCGGGGTTGCTATACAATATATACAACTCACAAGCGCAACATCTCCTGTAGGTTGTTGTGATTGTTGGTGATACATCTCCTGTAGGTTATTGTGATTGTTGGTGATACATCTCTTGTAGGTTATTGTGATTGTTGGTGATACATCTCTTGTAGGTTGTTGTGATACATCTCCTGTAGGTTGTTGTGATTGTTGGTGATACATCTCCTGTAGGTTGTTGTGATTGTTGGTGATACATCTTCTGTAGGTTGTTGTGATTGTTGGTGATGCATCTCTTGTAGGTTATTGTGATTGTTGGTGATACATCTCCTGTAGGCTGTTGTGATACATCTCCTGTAGGTTATTGTGATTGTTGGTGATACATCTCCTGTAGGCTGTTGTGATACATCTCCTGTAGGTTATTGTGATTGTTGGTGATACATCTCCTGTAGGCTGTTTTGATACATCTCCTGTAGGTTATTGTGATTGTTGGTGATACATCTTCTGTAGGTTGTTGTGATTGTTGGTGATGCATCTCTTGTAGGTTATTGTGATTGTTGGTGATACATCTCCTGTAGGCTGTTGTGATTGTTGGTGATACATCTCCTGTAGGTTGTTGTGATTGTTGGTGATACATCTCCTGCAAGTTGTTGTGATTGTTGGTGATACATCTCCTGCAGGTTGTTATGATTGTTGTGATAAATCTCTTGTAGGTTGTTGTGATTGTTGGTGATACATCTCCTGTAGGTTTTTGTGATTGTTGGTGATACATCTCCTGTAGGTTATTGTAATTGTTGGTGATCACAATCACATGTAGTAGGTTGTTGTGATTGTTGTGATAAATCTCTTGTAGGTTGTTGTGTTTGTTGGTGATACATCTCATGTAGGTTTGTGTGATTGTTGGTGATACATCTCCTGTAGGTTATTGTAATTGTTGGTGATACATCTCCTGTAGGTTGTTGTGATTGTCGGTGATACATCTCCTGTAGGTTATTGTGATTGTTGGTGATACATCTCCTGTAGGTTATTGTGATTGTTGGTGATACATCTCTTGTAGGTTGTTGTGATTGTTGGTTATACATCTCCTGCAAGTTGTTGTCATTGTTGGTGATACATCTCCTACAGGTTGTTGTGATTGTTGGTGATACATCTCCTGTAGTTTGTTGTTATTGTTGGTGATACATCTCCTGTAGGTTATTGTGATTGTTGGTGATACATCTCCTGTAGGTTATTGGTGATACATCCCCTGTAGGTTATTGTGATTGTTGGTGATACATCTTTTGTAGGTTGTTGTGATTGTTGGTGATGCATCTCTTGTAGGTTATTGTGATTGTTTGTGATACATCTCCTGTAGGCTGTTGTGATTGTTGGTGATACATCTCCTGCAGGTTGTTATAATTGTTGTGATAAATCTCTTGTAGGTTGTTGTGATTGTTGGTGATATATCTCCTATAGGTTTTTGTGATTGTTGGTGATACATCTCCTGTAGGTTATTATAATTGTTGGTGATACATCTCCTGTAGGTTGTTGTGATTGTTGGTGATACATCTCCTGTAGGTTATTGTGATTGTTGGTGATACATCTCCTGTAGGTTATTGTGATTGTTGGTGATACATCTCTTGTAGGTTGTTGTGATTGTTGGTTATACATCTCCTGCATGTTGTTGTGATTGTTGGTGATACATCTCCTACAGGTTGTTGTGATTGTTGTGATACATCTCTTGTAGGTTGTTGTGATTGTTGGTGATACATCTCTTGTAGGTTGTTGTGATTGTTGGTGATAATCTCCTGCAGGTTGTTGTGATTGTTGTGATACATCTCTTGTAGGTTGTTGTGATACATCTCCTGTAGTTTGTTGTGATTGTTGGTGATACATCTTCTGTAGGTTGTTGTGATTGTGTGTGATACATCTCCTGTAGGTTGTTGTGATTGTTGGTGATACATACCCTGCATATCATTGTGATTATTGGTGATACATCTGCAGATTGTGATTCTTAGTTATAAATCTCCTGCAGGCTGTTGTGATAATCTCTTGCTGGTTGATGTGATTGTTGTTGATACATTTCCTACAGGTCATTGTGATTGTTCATCTGTAATTTAATAAAAAAAATGTTAGCTGCATATCCTTTATATTACGTTGCAGTCATAAGTATTTCAGGATCCTCGCCGATGCAACAGAGTTCGTGCATTGAGCTGAGTTTCTCCAGACTCAGGTGTGAGTTAGGAGGAAAACGGAGCACTTATGGGTTAAACTGTGTGCCGTGATGTTGATCCAATGACTAAACTAAACTAAACCAGCATTTTTATTTTTTAGTGTTGTGATCTCTTGGCAAGTTTACATTCACTAGTTTGCCATTGCATTCTGAATGACCAGCACCCATACTTTCTGAATGACCAGCACCCATACTTTCTGAATGACCAGCACCCATACTTTCTGAATGACCAGCACCCAGAATTTCTGAATGACCAGCACCCAGACTTTCTGAATGACCAGCTGCCCCCCATTCCTTCTGAATGACCAGTCCCCATACTTTCTGAATGACCAGCCCCCATAAATTCTGAATGACCAGTCCCCATACTTTCTGAATGACCAGCACCCATACTTTCTGAGTGACCAGTCCCCATACTTTCTGAATGACCAGTCCCCATACTTTCTGAATGACCAGTCCCCATACTTTCTGAATGACCAGTCCCCATACTTTCTGAATGACCAGTCCCCATACTTTCTGAATGACCAGTCCCCATACTTTCTGAATGACCAGTCTCCATACTTTCTGAATGTCCAGTCCCCATACTTTCTGAATGACCAGTCCCCATACTTTCTTAATGACCAGTCCCCATACTTTCTGAATGACCAGTCCCCATACTTTCTGAATGACCAGTCCCCATTCTTTCTGAATGACTAGTCCCCATACTTTCTGAATGACCAGTCCCCATACTTTCTGAATGTCCAGTCCCCATACTTTCTGAATGACCAGTCCCCATACTTTCTGAATGAACAGTCCCCATACTTTCTGAATAACCAGTCCCCATACCTTCTGAATGTCCAGTCCCCATACTTTCTTAATGACCAGTCCCCATACTTTCTGAATGACCAGTCCCCATACTTTCTGAATGACCAGTCCCCATACTTTCTGAATGACCAGTCCCCATACTTTCTTAATGACCAGTCCCCATACTTTCTGAATGACCAGTCCCCATACTTTCTGAATGACTAGTCCCCATACTTTCTGAATGACCAGTCCCCATACTTTCTGAATGACCAGCACCCATACTTATCCATAAAAACCAACACACAGAGGTCTGCTGCCTAATCGTGGGTGTCAAACTTGGGTATGCAGGTCACAAACCATGTCCGTAACCCCTTCGCCATGGAGCAGACTCCTGTAGGTTGTTGGTTGAGGAGCACTGTCATTGCACACTCTGTTCTCTGTCAGTGCTCCCAACTGCTGCCTTCATTATCAGAGTTATCTATATAGATGTTCATGTCATGTCAGCAACTAATGTGCACATCATAGAGTCAGTGTCACAACCTTAGGAGTCATTGTCACAACCTTAAGAGTCATTGTCACAACCTAAGGGGTCATTGTCACAACGTTAGGAGTCATTGTCACAACCTTAAGAGTCATTGTCACAACCTAGGGGTCATTGTCACAACCTTAGGAGTAATTGTCACAACCTTAGGAATCATTGTCACAACCTTAGGAGTCAGTGTCACTACCTTAGGAGTCAGTGTCACAACATTAGGAGTCAGTGTCACAACCTTAGGAGCCAGTGTCACAACCTTAGGAGTCATTGTCACAACCTTAGTAGTTAGTGTCACAACCTTAGTAGTTAGTGTCACAACCCTTGTAGTCAGTGTCATTACTGTATAAGTCATTGTCACAACCTTAGGAGTCAGTGTCACTTCCTGAGAAGTCTTTTTCACAACCTAAGGAGTCATTGTCACAACCTAAGCAGTCAGTGCCACAAACTTACACAACCTTAGTAGTTAGTGTCACAACCTTAGGTGTTAGTGTCACAATCTTAGGAGTCAGTGTCACAACCTTAGTATTTAGTGTCACAACCTTAGTAGTTAGTGTCACAACCTTAGGAGTCAGTGTCACTACATTAGGAGTCAGTGTCACAACATTAGGAGTCAGTGTCACAACCTTAGGAGTCATTGTCACAACCTTAGTAGTTAGTGTCACAACCTTAGTAGTTAGTGTCATAACCCTTGTAGTCAGTGTCACTACTGTAGAAGTCATTGTCACAACCTAAGGAGTCAGTGCCACAAACTTACACAACCTTAGTAGTTAGTGTCACAACCTTAGGTGTTAGTGTCACAACCTTAGTAGTTAGTGTCACAGCCGTAGTAGTTAGTGTTACAACCTTAGGAGTCAATGTCACAACCTTAGGAGTCATTGTCACAACCTTAGTAGTTAGTGTCACAACCCTAGTAGTCAGTGTCACTACTGTAGAATTCATTGTCACAACCTTAGGAGTCAGTGTCACAACCTTAGGAGTCAGTGTCACAACCTTAGGAGTCATTGTCACAACCTTAGTAGTTAGTGTCACAACCCTAGCAGTCAGTGTCACTACTGTAGAAGTCATTGTCACAACCTTAGGAGTCATTGTCACAACCTAAGAAGTCAGTGCCTCAAACTTACACAACCTTAGTAGTTAGTGTCACAACCTTAGGTGTTAGTGTCACAATCTTAGGAGTCAGTGTCACAACCTTAGTATTTAGTGTCACAACCTTAGTATTTAGTGTCACAACCTTAGTAGTTAGTGTCACAACCTTAGGAGTCATTGTCACAACCTTAGGAGTCAGTGTCACAACTGTAGGGGTCAGTGTCACAACCTTAGGAGTCAGTGTCACAACCTTAGTAGTTAGTGTCACAACCTTAGTATTCAGTGTCACAACCTTAGGAGTCAGTGTCACAACCTTAGGAGTCAGTGTCATAACCTTAGGAGTCAGTGACACAACCTTAGTATTTAGTGTCACAACCTTAGTAGTTAGTGTCACAACCTTAGGAGTCATTGTCACAACCTAAGGAGTCATTGTCACAACCTTAGGAGTCAGTGCCACAAACTCACACAACCTTAGTAGTTAATGTCACAATCTTAGTAGTTAGTGTCACAACCTTAGGTGTTAGTGTCACAATCTTAGGAGTCATTGTCACAACCTTAGTAGTCAGTGTCACAACCTTAGGAGTCAGTGTCACAACCTTAGGAGCCAGTGTAACAACCTTATGAGTCAGTGTCACAACTTTAGGAGTCAATCTCACAACCTTAGGAGTCATTGTCACAACCTTAGTAATTAGTGTCACAACCTTAGTAGTTAGTGTCACAATCTTAGGAGTCATTGTCACAACCTTAGTTGTTAGTGTCACAACCTTAGTAGTTAGTGTCACAACCTTAGTAGTTAGTGTCACAACCTTAGTAGTTAGTGTCACAACCTTAGTAGTTAGTGTCACAACCTTAGTAGTTAGTGTCACAACCTTAGTAGTCAGTGTCACAACCTTAGTAGTTAGTGTCACAACCCTAGTAGTCGGTGTCACAACCTTAGGAGTTATTGTCACAACTTTAGTAGTTAGTGTCACAACCTTAGTTGTTAGTGTCACAACCTTAGTAGTTAGTGTCACAACCTTAGGAGTCAGTGTGACAACTTTAGGAGCCATTGTCACAACCTTAGGAATCAGCGTGAACATGTTTGGAGTCAGTTATATTTTAACTGACATATGCTTGGTGAAATCTGTGCTGCTGATGAGTCACTGGTCTGTCACTGATATGTTGCTTATATGTCACTGCACGTTAAAATATGCCATGGGTGGGTCACTGATATGTCACTATTACATCACTGCTATGTCACCTATGTGTTACTGATGTGTCACTGATATATCACTGATGTGTCACTGATATGTTGCATATATGTTACTTTTATGTCACCTATGTGTTACTGATGTGTCACTGATATGTTGCATATATGTCACTATTATGTCACCTATGTGTCACTGGTCTGTCACTGATATATCACTGATATGTCACTGATATGTTGCATATATGTCACTCAAAAGTTTGTCCAAATAGTGCGGCTATTTCATGATGGCATTCAGGCAAGAGTACAGGAAAATGGCGAACTGTCTGAGCCCTTTCCTGTCACCAATGGAGTGAAGCAAGGATGTGTCCTGGCACCAACACTGTTCAGCCTCATGTTTTCAGCTATGTTGACAAATGCCTTCGAGAACAACGACATTGGAATAGACATCAACTACCGCATGGATGGAAATTTATTCAATCTCAGAAGGCTGAAAGCTAAAACCAAAATTAACAGCGACACCATCAGAGAGCTCCTGTTTGCTGATGATTGCGCTCTATACGCCAACTCAGAGGCAGACATGCAACATAATGTTTCAGCTTTCTCACACGCCTGTGCCAACTTTGGGCTCAATATCAACTTGGAGAAAACTGTAGTTATGTACCAGCCAGCTCCAGGGAATAATCACACTGTGCCGAATATCAAAGTGAATGATCATAGACTATGTATTGTGGACAAATTCACCTATCTTGGTAGCACTGTGTCACAAGCTGTCACAATTGATGACTAAGTGAATGCAAGAATCTCCAAGGCCAGTGCAGCCTTTGGCAGACTGTGCAAGAATGTATGGGACAGAACTGGAATAAGCCTGCAAACAAAGCTAAAAGTCTACAAAGCAGTTGTATTATCCATACTACTATATGCTTGTGAAACCTGTGCTGTTTATCAGCGACACGCTAGGAAATTAAACCACTTCCACACAGTCTGTCTAAGGAAGCTACTGAAGATTAAATGGCAAGACAAGATTCCAGACACTGAAATCCTAGAAGGAGCATCCATGCCAAGTATCCACACTCTACTGATGAAGAATCAGATTCGCTGGGCTGGTCACTTGACTCACATGCCAGATCACAGGCTCCCTAAACAAATGTTTTACGGCGAGTTGCATTTTGGTAAACGCTCCCAAGGTGGCCAGAGGAAACGTTTTAAAGACACTCTGAAAATCTCACTGAATGCTTTTGGAATTCATCCTGACACATGGGAGACTGCAGCCAGAGACCAAAATTCGTGGCGTGCATCATTACACAATGGTGCAGTCATATGTGAGGCAACCAGGACTGCAAGAGCTGTGAAGAAAAGGCAGGACAGAAAAACCAATACAGGAAATCCTCCTCCAGAAACGTCAAGCATTCTTTGCCCACATTGTCAAAGAACATTTCGAGCCAAAATAGGCCTTATCAGCCATCTTAGAACCCACGGCTCCATATCTTCAACCCCACTGGATGAAATGAATGGTCATCATCATTCTTGATGGACAAACAATATATGTCACTGTTGTGTTAAAATATGCCATGGGTGGGTCACTGCTAGGTTGCTGATGTGTTACTGGTCTTTCACTGATATGTCACTGGCGTGTCACTGACATGTCAATAGTATGTCACTCACATGTCAATAGTGTGTCACTCACATGTCAATAGTGTGTCACTCACATGTCAATAGTGTGTCACTCACATGTCAATAGTGTGTCACTCACATGTCAATAGTGTGTCACTCACATGTCAATAGTGTGTCACTTACATGTCAATAGTATGTCACTCACATGTCAATAGTGTGTCACTCACATGTCAATAGTGTGTCACTCACATGTCAGTAGTGTGTCATGTATATCTTGTGACTAGATCAGCTAGAGTTTATGTGAGACACATCTCTGATTATTTTACTTTCAGGTCAAAGTTCTTGAGCAATGATTGGATGAGCCAGAGAGACTTCCTAGAGCTGGAGAAGTATATTGAGCCCTCCAAAGATTGGTCAGTGGCTTTATTTCATTGTGCTAGTGACCTTTTGTGTAAGCAGTGGGTTTTGTGTGGCTAGTTTTTCTTATGTGTATGCAGTGGCTTTCTCTGTTTGTGGTAGTGACCTTTTGTGTGAGCGGTGGGTTTTGTGTAGCTAGTATTTGTGTGTGTGTGTGTGTGTGTGTGTGTGTGTGTGTGTGTGTGTGTGTGTGTCTCTTTGTTTTAGAGGGAGTGATTTAAAACTTCATTGCACTGGGTTTTATCCCATATGGCTCGGTCTCTTTCAGCAGTGCAGAAAGCGTCGCACAAAGCACAAACTCCATAGCTTTAGCGACGACAGACAGGAGTCTCCAAAAAATTTAACTTGTGAACCAAAAGAATTGAACCCACAACCTTCAGAGCCTGAGTCAAGCGGCTTGACCACTTCACCACAGAGACTCCCCTGTGAGTGATTTGTGTATGGTGATTTTTATTGCATGTGTGCAGTGCTTGCTTGCTTGCTTGTGTTCGCTGACTGTGAACTCCAGCACGAAGTCCTGTATGCCGGATGAAGACATCCTGTTGTCCAACATCAGTGTGATGTCATACCGGACTGAGGTTTGCGTGAGTATCCATTGTTCCATGTCTGGCTTATTGGTGTGCAGACTGGTGGTTCCTCGCCGTGCAGGCAGACACACTCCGACTTCAGAGGAATCAACAATCCTACTGACCTTAGGTCAGGTCTTAGTCAGATATGACTGAGCTACTGTATGACAGTAGACGGTACTACCTGCTTTCTGTCAGCGCCGAATGTTGGGCGACGCTTACCAAACCCGACACCCCACATTGTGCCAACGGCTTCGGGCGGAAGAGCGCAATTGGGAGGGTACTAGCCTTATCCTGGTGCGAGGAAATGCAACCCAAAGACAAAATAAGTCATAGCAGGGCAGACCAGGCCCTAAGCCTTGGTTGGCAGCTGGTCTAGGATCGAAGCTCTGACAGGCGGACAGTTAGAGCATTGCTTTGCTGATCCGGCAGCTTCTGCAGCTTGTCTTGTTCCAGATTATAGGTGTCAACTTTCCTCTGGAGTGAACTAGGCAGGCCGAGAGAGGGATCATGCTGCATGGGCAACACATGGTTTCTTTAGTTTAGCCCAGGCTTTGTGCTATGGAGAGGCAATAACTCCATCCCTGGTCTTAACCGGTCTCGGAATCAAAGCGAGAGGCAACTGTTACGGGTTATAAGTCCTTGTCAGTTGGCGTAGACATGGGGCGCCACGCGTTGCCTCTGACGGTGGGAGACACCTACAGGTGTCACTGATCAGCTACCGCCCGCCTCAAGCTGGGCAGCCCCCAGCCAATTGGGTGCTGATCCGCCACAGCCTGCCTGCTTCAATGGGTGCTTGGGGCTAGGACAAAATCTGAATCGCAGGCTGTAAAACCAATGCACCAGGTACTAATAAAAAGAATAGAAACCTCAAGCTACGGCTTGCAACCTGGAACGTGAGAACCATGTGTCCAGGATTTTCCACTGACTTGACAAATATTGACGATGTGAGAAAAACGGCTGTGATTGATGCTGAACTCAATCGTCTTAACATTGATATTGCTGGCCTGCAGGAGACTCGCCTCGCTGAGGAAGGGTCACTCAGGGAAAACAATTACACCTTTTTTTGGAAGGGAAGAGGGCAGGCAGAAAAAAGGCAACATGGTGTGGGCTTTGCAGTGAAGAATTCGCTACTGGGAATGATTGATATCCCAGCTGGAGGTAATGAAAGATTATTATCACTGCGCTTGGCAACCTCTTGTGGATTTGCCACCATTCTCACTGCATATGCACCGACACTCGCTTCCTCTGATGATGTGAAGGATACGTTCTATGAGCAGCTAGACTCTGCGATCAAGGCAGTTCCAAAATCCGACTACATTTATATGCTCGGTGATTTCAATGCTCGTGTGGGCAAGGACTCGAGTTCATGGCCAGTATGCCTTGGAAAATACAACATCGGTCGCATGAATGATAATGGGCAAAGGCTGCTGGAGCATTGCACTAGAAATGACCTATGTATTACAAACTCCTTTTTTAAAACAAAAGAGATGCATAAGGTCACATGGAAACATCCAAGATCCAGCCATTGGCATCAGCTGGACTTCATTATCACACGGAGACAACATCTGAACCATACATCATTAACTCGAAGTTACCACAGTGCTGACTGTGATACAGATCATTCTTTGATTGTTGCAAGGGTTAGACTGAGACCAAAGAGAATCTACACAGCTAAACACAAGTCTAGCCCCAGGATTAATATTACTAACACTCACGATCCTGGAAAGTGCTTTGAATTTCAACAGCAACTTGAAGACGCTTTCAATGATACATCAGAAAATTGTATAGTAAATGATAAATGGAGTAAACTTAAGGAAACTATTTATAAAACAGCGGTAGGGGTTTACGGCACTGTGGATCATAAGAGGCAGGACTGGTTTGCGGCAAACAGCCAGATACTGCAGCCCTTGATTGATAAAAAGAAGATAGCTCTCTTAAGAAACAAGGAAAGACCAACGCGTAACACTCTGAGTGAGCTGAAGCAAGCGAGGAAGGATGTACAAAAGGCTGCCAGGCAGTGTGCGAATGACTATTGGATCAAGTTATGTGAGTCCATTCAAATCGCAAGTGATAAGGGAAACATCAGAAGCATGTATGAAGGGATAAAGAAAGCCTGTGGTCCAATGATCAAAAGAAGTGCACCGCTGAAAACCTTGACTGGAGAAATCATCACTGATAAGAAACAGCAGATGGATAGATGGGTCGAGCACTATTTAGAGCTTTACTCAAGTGAGACCAAGCTAGCGGATGATGCCCTCAACGCCATAGAGGCCCTGCCAACTCTTGACCACCTGGACACACTTCCCACTATAACAGAAGTTAAGTGTGCTATAAATGAGCTTGCATCTGGCAAGGCTCCAGGTAAGGATGGGATTCCAATAGAGGTGATCAGGAGTGGGCAAGACACACTCGCTCTACAGATCCACCAGCTAATAGAGCTATGCTGGCGAGAAGGACAAGTCCCACAGGATTTCAAAGATTCAAACATCATAACGCTGTACAAGAACAAGGGAGATCGGAGCGACTGTAACAACTATAGGGGTATCTCACTTCTGTGTATTGTTGGGAAAGTATTTGCCAGAATTGTCCTGCACAGACTTCAAGTCCTGGGAGATCAAGTCTACCCCGAATCACAGTGCGGCTTCCGTCAGAACCGGTCTACCATTGATATGATATTCTCATTGCGACAGATGCAAGAAAAATGCCGGGAACAAAATCAGCCACTGTTTATTGCCTTCATCGACCTCACAAAGGCATTCGATTTGGTCAGTCGTGAGGGTCTGTTCAAAGCACTAAAGAAGATTGGCTGCCCACCAACTCTTCTGTCCATTGTGGAATCGTTCCACACAGGCATGAAGGGTATAATCAAGTTTGATGGCTCAACTTCAGAAGAGTTTGAAATCAAGAGTGGAGTTAAGCAAGGTTGTGTATTACCCCACACCCTTTTTGGGATATACTTTTCACTTCTACTGAAATATGCCTTTCGTGATCAGGATGGTGGTATATACATTCACTCACGCTCAGATGGTGGCCTCTATAATGCTCTGAGATTGAAGGCCAAGACCAAAATTAGCAGGGTACTAATCAGAGAGTTGCTTTTTGCAGATTATGCTGCGATTACGACCCACTCTGAGGAAGAATTACAACATCTACTATCTGCATTCTCCAATGCTTGTTCTGAATTTGGTTTAACAATTAACAAAAAGAAGACACAGATTATGTCACAAGGTGCACATGGTGTACCATCAATCTTTATTGACGACGCCTGAACTGGAGATAGTAGACCAGTTTACATATCTAGGATCAGAGGTAAATAGCACATTATCCCTCGATCAGGAAATCAACATCAGGATTGGCAAGGCAGCAACAACAATGAACATGTTAGCAAAAAGAGTCTGGGAGAACAGGAAGCTTACTGCCAAAACAAAAGTCCTCGTCTACCAAGCCTGTGTCCTTAGTACTCTTCTTTATGGCAGTGAAACCTGGACAACTTACTCACGCCAAGAGAAACGTTTAAACAGCTTTCATATGCGGTGTCTGCGAAGAATACTTGGTATTAAGTGGCAAGACAAAATCACAAATACTGAAGTATTGGAAAGATCAGGTTGTGTGACGGTGTATTCCATGCTCAGTCTTCGTAGACTTAGATGGATAGGACACGTTAGGAGGATGGATGATGGTAGAATACCAAAGGACATCTTTTTTGGTGAATTACAGATGGGTAGGAGATCTCAGGGTCGGCCTCTACTACGATACAAAGATGTGTGTAAGCGGGACATGATTGATACAGGCATTGATAATGCACATTGGGAGCATGTCGCCACTGAACGTGTTGCATGGAGGGCAACTATCAGAAATGGAATAAAGACAAAGGAGAAAATGATTGCAGATAAAGCACACACAGAGCGTGAGAGACGTAAGATGGTGCAAAATGGTGGAAATGACCATGTTTTCACATGCACCTACTGTGGGCAAACATTTGCAGCAAGAATTGGCCTTACCAGCCACACTCGCCACCGCCATGGATCGTAGTTATTAAGCCTTTTTGAAGCACAATGTACCAAACTATCGTCTGTCAAGACGGAAAGGTGCCAATGAATGACTGACCTTAGCCAGGACCCCAATGGAACCTGCTGCCCAGGACGCTCGGCGAGGACGCATGAATAGGTCTTGGCCAGTAAAGAACCCAGCCCTGGTGCCCTAGAAACACCTCTGTAGATGTAGATTGTAGATGGGGGATGTGTGGGTGGATAGGAGATGTGTGTGTGGGTGAGAGATGTGTCATGGGGATGTGTGTGGGTGTGGTGTTGTGAGGGAGGGAAGATAGGTGTGGATAAAGGATGTGTGTATGGGTGGGTGGGGTGTTGATGTGTGTGAGGGTGGGGATGTGTGTTTGGAGGGGTGGTTGGTGTGGGTGGGTAGATGGGAAATGTACGTGTTGATGAGTGAGTGAGGGATGTGTGGGTGTTAGTGGTTGGGGGATAAGTATGTGTGTGGAGGGATGTGTGAGGGATGTGTGAGGGGGATGAGTGTATGGGTGGGGGGGTGTGGGTTGGGCATGCATGGATGGGAGGTGTGTTTTTGTGAATGGGGGATATGTTGGTGGGTGGGGATGCATGTGAGGGATGTGTGTTTGGATGGGGAGATGTGTGTGTGGGGGGGGGGATGTGTGTGTTTGGCTGGGGGATGGGTGGGTGGGTAGAGGATGTGTGGGTGGGTGATTGTGTATGGGTAAGGTTGTGGTTAAGGGATGTGTGGTTAAGGAATGTTTGGTTGCGGGATGAGTGGGTGGAGGATGTGTGGATGGGTAGAGGATATGTGGGTGGGTGAGTGTGTGTAGGTTAGGAGATGGTGGGGGATGTTTGTATGGGTGGGCTTGGGATCTGGGAGTGGGCTGGGGGAGATGGGAGATTATGTGGGTGGGTGCAGAATTTGTGTGTGGGTAGGTGTGGGATATGTGAGATGGCAGGGAGATGTGTGTGTGCGTGGGGGATGTGTGGTTGAGGGATGTGTGTTTGGCTGGATGGTTGGATGTATGTGGGTGGAGGATATGTGGGTGGGTGATTGTTGGTGTTTAATGGGACAGGTGGAGGATATGTGAGTGGGTGGAGATATGTGTGTGGGTGGGAGATGTGTGTGTTGGGAAATGTATGTATGCTTGGGGTGTGGGTGGATGGGATGTGTGATTGGTGGGAGTGTGTGTGGGTGGGGAGATGTGTAGGTGTGGGGATGTGGTGGATGGGTGGGGGAATGTATGTGTGCCTGGGGTGTGTGTGTGTGTGTGTGTGGTTGGGTGGGGGATGTATGGGTGAATGGGGGATGTGTGAGTGGGTGGTGGATGTGTCTCATAACCTTGTAATATGCATTGTTTATGTTTACAAAATTCATTTGACAATGTTTTTCCATGCACTATTGATGAACGAAAAATGCATGATTGGAAGGGCTGTATGTAAGACGGGCCTGCGTGCTCAATTTGTTACCCTTTGAAAATAAAGTCTGTTCATTCGTTCATTCATTCGTTCTGTGTCCCATTGCATGTGTGCTATGACTTTATTTGTGTGTGTAGTTTTTTTTTGTAAGTGCATGCCTTCCCTCTGCTAGCCTACGGGACACCCTTGGGCAAGGTGGAGTACCCATAAAGCCCCCCTATCAGGGTTATGTGAAGCTATGGTTGCAGGTGGTGGATGAAGTTGAAGAGCAGCTGACAGATAGTTGTAGGTTATGGTCTACAGCTTCACGACGGTAGGCAGAGGATCTCCTTTTTTGGGAGACAATGGCTACGGTCATCGACCAGTGTGGTCACTGCTAGGAAGGAAAGCAATGGCAAACTACCTTCTTTACAGATGCCAAGAATATCATGTACCAGTCTTATCTATAATCAGAGAAACAGCATAAATGGGTGCTCCTATGGAGCACCCTCATCCGGTAGGGGTAGTCATGTGCACCAGGTGACTCCAGACCGTCATCAGGCGACTGTGTGCAAAAGAATATCAACATTGAAAGTAGGAATTTGGAATGTAAGAACTATGAGTGGAGATGGAAAATTTGATAACATTAAGAATGAAATGAGAAGATTAAATATTAACCTGTTAGGTGTATGTGAGACCAGATGGACAGAAATGGGCATTATAACATCTGAGGAATATAGAATAATCTATTCTGGTGGAGAGAAACAACAGCGAGGAGTAGCAATTGTAATGGATACAGAGAGAACAAAATCGATCAAAGGATATTGGACTGTATCAGACAGAGTGTTACTGGTTAAGTTGAGTGGAAGACCTTTTGATGTTAACGTCATACAAGTTTATGCACCAACAGCAGACAGTAGTGATGAAAGCATTGATGAATTTTATAGTGATTTAGAGAAAACCTTCAAGAAATGCAAGAATTCTGAAGTAACTATCATAATGGGTGACTTGAATGCCAAAGTTGGAAATCAACAGGACGGATGCATAGTAGGCAAGTATGGACTAGGGGAACAGAATGAAAGAGGTTGCAGACTAGTACAGTGGGCAGAAGAGCAAGATTTGATTATTGGAAACACCTGGTTTCAATAGCACCCAAGAAGATTATGGACATGGAGGAGTCCTGATCATAAGATCAAAAATCAGATTGATTCATCCTCATCAATAGAAGATTTTGAAATGCCTTAAAAGTTGCAAAAACTATACCAAGCGCAGACTGCTACAGTGACCATAGATTAATCTTAAGCAATTTACATATAAAATTAAAGAAAGTCAAATAATCACCAAGAAACACAAAATTTGATCTACAAGCACTGAAGAGTGAGGAAATAAAAGATAAATTCAATGTAGAGATAAAGAACAGAGTCAATGCATTGTCAAATATGGAAATATTTCAAGATGTCACTGACCAATGTGAAATATTAAAGAAATCAGTCAACCAAGCTGCGGAAACAACCGTCCCAAAAAATAAAGATAATAGGACGCAAGAAATGGATGACGGAAGACATCTTAAAACTCATGGAAGTAAGAAGAAATAACAAAAATAACGGAAAAATATGAAGTTATTCACAGGTAAATTAGGAAGCTATGCAAAGAGGCAAAAGAAACATGGCTTGAGGAAAATTGCAAGGAAATTGAACACCACCACAACACCAGGAAATACCAAATTAATGCACAAAAGAATTAATGACATCACTAACAAAAGAACACACACATCAACGGGTTGCCTAAAAACCAAAGATAGCAAAATCTTAATAGAAAAAGATCAGATCTTACATGTGTGGTCAGATTATGTGAAAGACCTTTATGATGATAACAGAGAAGAACAATATGATCAGTTATCAGTTGGGGTATCTTCGTTGCACTCCGGACATGTCCATAGGTGCTCAGATCCTCCCCCCAGCATATGCATCAGCGTCCTGTGTCTAATAGTGCCAGTTCTGTGTTGGTTGATGAGGCGCTTTGTTTTCCCGATGTACCTCTCGCGTCTGGCTGTGCCGATTCTTACTCCCAGGTCTTTCATCCTGGACAGCGATGTGGAATCATTGACGTCAAAGTCCTCTGTTCTCGCCATATCTTTAAGGACGTTAATAACATCGGCACGATCCATGGGTTGGCCATCTACAGGGGGTGCAGAGCCAGCCAGTTTGTCAGCTCGTTCATTTCCCTCGACTCCCGCATGTCCCGGGACGAAGATGAAGGTGACTTTACGGACAACAGACTTCCGCAGCGATTCAGTCCACTGTCTACGTACAGATCCAGCTTCGACCTTCTGAATCATGCTCATTGAATCACTTAGTACACACACGTTGGTATAATGCTGTGACTCCAGCCATATGAAAGCCTGTGTAACTGCCATCACCTCCATCGTCATGCTGCTCGTGGTCATAGAGTGGGCACCACTGGATTCTTGAACGGTTCGGCCCGCTGAACGGGCTGTAAATGCCCACGCACTTCTCTGCTGCTTTACCACAGATCCATCTGTATAGATGAGCACTTCGGGGCTATCTGAGTGTTCATAGATGAGCGCGTTAACCTCTGCATTGACAGCGGCAGGGTTCTGCTCTCTGCACCGTCTGTCGAGTGTGATAATGCAGGAGAAAGTGCACTTAAAAGCTGGAGGCACCGGCACCCATTCCTTGCCGGGGTTGATACTGGTAAGACTGCAGACCTGTCTGACGACATCTTCCGCCCGACCCATCCATGATTTGCCCCTCTTTAGCCTGTCACCCTTTTCTCTGAATATAGCGTCATGCAGAGGGTGCTGCTCATCTGCACTTATTTTTAAGTATGCACGAGCTCTCCAGATCTTGATCCTGTGTTCCATTGTCGGGAAGTCAAGGAGGTATCTCATTGCTACACAGCTGGTGTCTCTCGTGCAGCCCAAAATGATGCGCATGGCTTCGTTTTGTACCTTTTCAAGTCTTCCAATCTGTGTAGGGCTGACAGTGAGGATGGCCAGGGCATACTCGATGCGTGAAAGCACAAGTCCTTGGAACAGAAGTATTAGCAGTCTTTGCTCGATATTGGCAGTCGCCATGACTCTCATTGCTGACAAACCTTTTCGAGCCTTCGTTATGACATGATCGACATGACCTCTGAAGGACAGGCTACGATCAAGCCTCACGCCAAGATATGTCATTGACTGGGTTCTACTCAAACTGCTCCCATCCATTCTTACTGCCGGCAGGTCTGTTTTCACAATATGGTTGTTTAGTGAGAACCATGTAACCGTTGCCTTTGCAGGGTTGACAAGGGCATCGGCATCAGCACACCATGAGGAAATTCGATCTAGTTCGCCCTGCATATCATTGGCAACCGCCTGTCTATCTCGACCCTGTCGATACACGAGGATGTCGTCAACGAATGACAGAGTCCTACCCCTCCCGTCCAACTGTTGTTCAGTGATCGGCACCGTATACACGTTGAATAGTACTGGTGACAGTGGTGAACCCTGCGGCAATCCTGGACATATCGTTATCGGCTCAGAAGACCAACTCCCGCATCTTAGCACCACCTTCCTTTGGAGCAGAACTGCAGCTATCCATCGTACAAGGTGAGGGTGCACTTTCAGTCTGAGGAGGGTTTGCATCAAGTGCTCGAACGATACTCTGTTATATGCGTCCTCTAAGTCTATGGCGGCCGCACATGTCTCTTCTCTGACCTGAAATCCTTCGTAAACATCTTGAGCAAAGACCGCCGCATTCAGCCATGACTCTTTGTTGCGTCTGTATCCTCCAAGTGTGGGCGGGAAGCAGCCGAGCTGTTCCAAGTCCCAAGCAAGTCTGTGTGCGACAATTTTCTCCAGTAGCTTGCCAACAGTATTCTGCATCGTAATGATTCTGTAGCCGCTTATCTTTTAGTGGTCTTTGTTCGGTTTTGGCAGCGGCAGCAAGTAGCTTTGTAGCCATTCTTCTTTGACCTGACCCCTCTGGATACTGGTGTTGAATTCTCTGGCCAGTTCTTCCATGTCATCATCTGATATCACCAGTAGGTCACCATATCGGATGCCGTCTGGGCCTGGGGCGGTGTTAGGTGATTTCTTGAGCATCGCACTCACTATCTCAGCTGTGATTGTCCATTCTTCGTCTGTCCCGACCCCCTCGCACAACTGAGAGAGTGTCAGAACAATATGATCATCAGAATAATAATGAAGGACCATCAATTTTGAAGATTGAAGTTCAGAATGCTCTTAACCATATGAAAACTGGCAAGACCTCGGGTACAGATAACATCACAGTAGAAATGATCAATGCCTTAGAAGAATATGGAATAGACCAAGTCACCAGACTGCTCAACGCAATATACGATACTGAAGATATACCTCCTGAATTATGTAATTCTATATTTATTGCATCACAAATACTGAAGTATTGGAAAGATCAGGTTGTGTGACGGTGTATTCCATGCTCAGTCTTCGTAGACTTAGATGGATAGGACACGTTAGGAGGATGGATGATGGTAGAATACCAAAGGACATCTTTTTTGGTGAATTACAGACGGGTAGGAGATCTCAGGGTCGGCCTCTACTACGATACAAAGATGTGTGTAAGCGGGACATGATTGATACAGGCATTGATAATGCACAATGGGAGCACGTCGCCGCTGAACGTGTTGCATGGAGGGCAACTATCAGAAATGGAATAAAGACAAAGGAGAAAATTATTGCAGATAAAGCACACACGGAGCGTGAGAGACGTAAGATGGTGGAAATGACCATGTTTTCACATGCACCTACTGTGGGCAAACATTTGCAGCAAGAATTGGCCTTACCAGCCACACTCGCCACCGCCGTGGATTGTAGTTATTGCCATATGACAGTTATTAAGCCTTTTTGAAGCACAATGTACCAAACTATCGTCTGTCAAGACGGAAAGGTGCCGATGTATGTATATTTATTGCAATCCTGAAGAAATCAGGAGCCATGGAATGCGATCAACATAGAACAATTAGTATAATGAGCCACATCACGAAGATTCTGCTGAGAATTATCATGCAAAGAGTTAGGAAGAAAATACAACCCAAAATTGGAGAAGAGCAATGTGGATTTGTAGAAGGCAAGGGCACAGTAAATGCTGTGTATATTCTGAGAACAGTAATTGAGCGTTCTACAGAAGTAAACAAAGATCTATATCTTTGCTTTATTGACTACACAAAGGCTTTCGATAAAGTGAGACATGTCGACATGATAAGAATGCTTGAAGATCTACAAATTGATGGAAAAGACCTTAGACTTGTAAAAAACATATATTGGAAACAACAAGCTGCCATCAGAATTGATAACGATGTAGGTCAATATCAGCCTATTAAGAGAGGTGTGAGACAGGGATTTGTAATGTCTCCAGATCTTTTTTCCCTATACAGTGAAAATATTTTCAGAAATGTAGAGGATATAAATGAAATCAGCATTGGTGGACGAAACATTAATAACATTAAATATGCAGATGATACAGTATTGATTGCAGACAATGAACAGGACCTGCAAAATTTAGTAGATGTGGTTGTTGCACACAGTGAGCAACTGGGGTTAGAATTAAATTGTAAAAAGACACAGGTTATGGTCGTCACTAGAAAGAACAAAGTGCCACAATGTAATATACAAGTAAATGGAAATACAAAGCAATGTTTTCCCATAGTGAATTTGAATAATGAAGACACAAACAATAGATTGCACTGATTTATTGCCTGGCATATTTCGCTGCATCTCATCAGGTACATACTGCAGAAATCACACAACTTACGTGAATTAACTAGATAAATCCTTCAAGTTGAAATATACACATATTCGCACAGTAATGTCACTTATCTACCACGGTAATTTTAAGCTGACTAACATGTCTTTCTGTTTGCACAATTCTGGCTTGCGTTGATTGATCATAATTGCTTCTGCAAATTTTAACAAGCGAGTATTTTGTGTGTTAAACAACACGCGAAATGCGGTGTCTCTGTCCACAATATGGCCACTGTCGACAATGTCCCTACCAATTGAAGACGCCGGGAGCTTCCGGTGTGTCGACCCCACTAGGCTAGCATCTCCTGTGTGTTGTATCTTGTTGACCCATTGAGGTATGTGTTCTGACACCCGTTTGTTAAGTTGTCTCTCTGTTCTACCAATGTAAACGGCCTGGCATCTACATGTGAATTGGTAAATACAATTGTTTGTGGCGTACAGAGGAACAGGCTCTTTGACTGCTGGTGTAGGAATCGGTACGGTTTTATATCTAATGACTGGAGTTGCCGCACAGAATGTTCGGCCTACTGCTGTAGTAAGCCGGTCTTGTAGACGTTGCATTACGTCATCCCCTCGAAAGGTTAGCTGGATGAATACCTTGAGTTTAGGGACTGTAGTTACGTCTGCTTTTGGGTTTGGGCTGTTGGCAGTGGCGCTTTATAAATCCTGTGGAGTACCCATTCAGGTTTAAGACATTCTTCAGAGTTTCAAATTCCTCTGTCAGTGTGTCCTGGGTGCATATCTTTCTAGCACGGTCAAACAAGGTCCGTACTAAGCCCCGTTTGTACTGGACAGGTGTGAAGCTCTGAAAATTTAGGTATTGGCCAGTCCATGTCCCTTTGCGATACACCGATCTTTGAATTGTTCCGTCTGCTCTACGTCTCATTAGAATATCTAGGAACGGTAACGCTTCGTTGTGTTCGTGTTCCATAGATAGAGAGATGTTTTTATGCGTCTTGTTCATTGTGGCATGAAACGATGTTGCTTGTAGCTCGTCTGTGGTGATAATTAGTATATCGTCCACATAACGACGGTAAAAGGCCAAGTTGTTGATGTCTGAGGATCTCTTTTCTTCTAAATGTGCCATGAAGATGTCCGCTAGAATAGGACCAAGAGGACTCCCCATGGCCACTCCGTCAATTTGGCGGTATGACTTAGTTAGAAAATTGAATTGTATGTTGGCGGTACATAGTAGTAGTAGCCTCTCCAGAATAGGTGTTGGTATGCCTAATTTTAGTTGTTTGTCTTCAATGCGTTCCCTTATTATTTTCACTGTCTCCTCTAATGGAACATTAGTGAATAGGGAGGCTATATCCATGGATGCCATGTGTTTGTTATTTATGTCCATAGTATCCAATAATTCCACCAGTTGGAATGTATCTCTGAGTATTTTTGGATTGAAGGACTGTCGTACTGGTTTTAACATTTCGGCTAGCCATCTCACCATTCGGTGTTGTGCAGAGTTCACCATGGACAGGATAGGTCTTAGCGGGATGCCAGGCTTGTGAAGTTTGGGTAGACCGTACATCTGAGGAGTGTGCGAGCCACGTGGTGTGAGCATTTTTGCAGTGGCCTCACTGATGAGTCCTGCATTCACAAGTGACTGGATCTCTTTCCTCATTATAGCATCCAGGTCCTCCGACTTGTTTACTTTTTAATCTATCCTGAATTTGGATTCATCTGACAATATTACATCCATTTTTCTCTGGTAGTCTGACATGTCCATCAGTACTGTACCACTCCCTTTGTCAGGTTTCAGTATGACGAGGGTTTTGTTAGCCTTTAACGCTTTTAAGGCAGTAAGGTGTTCGTTGGTCAGCGGACATGTCTGTTTAGAGGGTGTTGTGCGATACTGGTGTTCTAAATCTACCAGTTTGGCCTACAGCCACCCGACCGACTCAACTCACCGTACCGATTCCTACACCAGCAGTCAAAGAGCCTGTTCCTCTGTACGCCACAAACAACTGTATTTACCCATTCACATGTAGATGCCAGGCCGTTTACATTGGTAGAACAGAGAGACAACTTAACAAACGGGTGTCAGAACACATACCTCAATGGGTCAACAAGATACAACACACAGAAGATGCTAGCCTCGTGGGGTCGACACACTGGAAGCTCCCGGCGTCTTCAATCGGTAGGCACATTGTCGATAGTGGCCATATGGTGGACAGAGACACTGCATTTCGCGTGTTGTTTAACACACAAAATACTCGTTTGTTAAAATTTGCAGAAGCAATTATGATCTATCAACGCAAGCCAGAATTGTGCAAACAGAAAGACATGTTAGTCCGCTTAAAATTACCTTGGTAGATAAGTGACATTACTGTGCGAATATGTGTATATTTCGACTTGAAGGATTTATCTAGTTAATTCACGTAAGTTGTGTGATTTCTGCAGTATGTACCTGATGAGATGCAGCGAAATATGCCAGGCAATAAATCATGCAATCTATTGTTTGTGTCTTCGTTATTTAAATGGAAATATTCTTCAACAAGTGAATCGGTACAATTATCTCGGAACAGTCATAACATCTGATGGGAGATGCCTTGAAGAGATTAGAACAAGAATCGCCATGGCAAAAGTAGCCTTTAGCAAGATGAAAAACATACTGACCAATAAAAAGATGTCAATTGAAACGAGAAAAAGAGTGTTGAGGGGATACATAGAGCCTGTTCTAATGTATGGATGTGAAACTTGGACAATGAGCAATCAAGCTGAAAAACATCTGATGGCAGCAGAAATGTGGTTTCTGAAGTAAATGCAAAGAATACCATGGACAGAACGAAAAACCAATGACCAAGTACTACAGGAGACAAATGAAAATCGTAAATTGATTAGAGAAATTAGACGTAGACAGTCAAAATTGGAGAACTTAGTGACAACTGGCAAGATCAAAGGGAACAGACCAAGAGGAAGGCCGAGAGGAAAATACCTGGATGGCTTGGCCACATGGCATGGACGAGACAGAAACACTGAGCTGATCTACAACTCTTGTGATCGAGTGAAATGGCGAGTCATGACTGCCCACGCTTTCAGGCATGGCACATGATTGATTGATTGGTGGAATGGATAATCCTGTATTTTCCCCAGGTGGTGGAATGTATAATCATGTATTTTCCCCAGGTGGTGGAATGTACAATCATCTATAATCCTGCTTTTTCCCCAGGTGGTGGAATGTGTTATCCTGTATTTTCCCCAGGTGGTGGAATGTATTATCCTGTATTTTCCCTAGGTGGTGGAATGCATAATCATGTATTTTCCCTAGGTGGTGGAATGTATAATTTATAATCCTGTATTTTCACCAGGTGGTGGAATGTATAATCATCTATAATCCTGTATTTTCCCTAGGTGGTGGAATGTATAATTTATAATCCTGTATTTTCACCAGGTGGTGGAATGTATAATCATCTATAATCCTGTATTTTTCCCACGTGGTGGATTGTATCATCATCTATAATACTGTATTTTCCCTAGGTGGTGGAATGTATAATTTATAATCCTGTATTTTCCCCAGGTGGTGGAATGTATAATCATCTATAATCCTGTATTTTCCCCAGGTTGTGGAATGTATAATCCTGTATTTTCCCCAGGTGGTGGAATGTATAATCATCTATAATCCTGTATTTTTCCCACGTGGTGGATTGTATCATCATCTATAATACTGTATTTTCCCTAGGTGGTGGAATGTATAATTTATAATCCTGTATTTTCCCCAGGTGGTGGAATGTATAATCATCTATAATCCTGTATTTTCCCTAGGTGGTGGAATGTATAATTTATAATCCTGTATTTTCACCAGGTGGTGGAATGTATAATCATCTATAATCCTGTATTTTTCCCACGTGGTGGATTGTATCATCATCTATAATACTGTATTTTCCCTAGGTGGTGGAATGTATAATTTATAATCCTGTATTTTCCCCAGGTGGTGGAATGTATAATCATCTATAATCCTGTATTTTCCCCAGGTTGTGGAATGTATAATCCTGTATTTTCCCCAGGTGGTGGAATGTATAATCATCTATAATCCTGTATTTTTCCCACGTGGTGGATTGTATCATCATCTATAATACTGTATTTTCCCTAGGTGGTGGAATGTATAATTTATAATCCTGTATTTTCCCCAGGTGGTGGAATGTATAATCATCTATAATCCTGTATTTTCCCCAGGTGGTGGAATGTATAATCCTGTATTTTCCCCAAGTGGTGGAATATATAATCATCTATAATCCTGTATTTTTCCCACGTGGTGGATTGTATCATCATCTATAATCCTGTATTTTCCCCAGGTGGTGGAATGTATAATCATCTATAATCCTGTATTTTCCCCAGGTGGTGGAAACTATAATCATCTATAATCCTGTATTTTCACCAGGTGGTGGAACGTATAATCATCTATAATCCTGTATTTTTCCCACGTGGTGGATTGTATCATCATCTATAATCCTGTATTTTCCCCAGGTGGTGGAAACTATAATCATCTATAATCCTGTATTTTCCCCAAGTGGTGGAAACTATAATCATCTATAATCCTATATTTTCCCCAGGTGGTGGAGGCTGAGTGTGAGTGCCTTGAATCTGCTAGCCCCCCTGACTGTGATGCCAACTGTCACCATTCAGGATACACTGGAGCTACTGAACAAGGAAGGTTTTGACCAGGTTCCTGTTGTAGGCGAGACAGGGTAATCTGAATTTCTGTTCATTCCTACAGACGTCATTTATGTTGACAGTAGTTGATGTGTTCATCATTTTCTGTGAGATGCTCCTGTTGAATTTAGTGTGACTATCTATACCAATTGTTTCATGGGTCATTTGTTTATTGTTTGTGCATACTTCTACATGAAATTATTGGCTAAGAAAATGTGTATATTTACTTATAGAAATGAGAGAAATGGTTAAGTAAGAAAATGTATATATTTACTTAGAGAAATGATTGACTACAAAATTTATATACGAGCTGTTCCAAAATATACCTCCAATTGGCTGGTAAAAAATTTAAACAAATTGACAATAACATATATAAATACATACAAAAGTTAAATGTTTTATTATTTTTATTATATTTTAACTACATATTTTATGTATTACTTTTCCACACTGTCACCACCTAAGTTCAGGTACTTGTATCGTGGCATGAGTTTTTGTAACCCCTTGTGTATATCTGGGGTTACTTCATGAATGCAGAGACGAAGGAACAGTTAAAACTGTGGATGTATACTCATTCTCCAAGCAAGCCCAAGAATTCAAGCAAACAATTTTGTAATAAAAACAATAATGGTTACAGTGTTCTGGGACTGCAAGGGCATTTTGTTGACAGAATTCATGACACTAGAGACCACAATAACGTCAGAAGTTTATTGTGAAACACTGAAGAAGCTTTGTTGACGAGAATGTCATAACACCAGGAACCACATTAACGTCAGAAGTTTATTGTGAAACACTGAAGATGTTTCCTCGGTCGATCCAAAACAAAAGGTGCAGAATACTCACCAGTGGTGTCATTATCCTACACAACAACGCGCAGCCCCACACTACTGCTCTAACAAAGGCTTTACTTGAGCAGTTTCCCACACTACTGTTCTCACAGAGGCTTTACTTGAGCAGTTTCCCCCACTACTGCTCTCACAGAGGCTTTACTTGAGCAGTTTCCCACACTACTGCTCTCACAGAGGCTTTACTTGAGCAGTTTCACTACTGCTCTCACAGAGGCTTTACTTGAGCAGTTTCCCACACTACTGCTCTCACAGAGGTTTTACTTGAGCAGTATCCCACACTACTGCTCTCACATTATCCTACATGACAAAGTGCAGTCCCACACTACTGCTCTCCCAAATGCTTTACTTAAGCAGTTTAAGTGGGAAATTTTCAACCGCCACTCTTACAACCCAGACTTGGCACCAAGCAATTATCATCTCTTTGACAAGATGAAGGTCTGGCTGGCTACCCAGCGCTTTGGCACCGCCGAGAAGCTCATGGATGGAGTTAATGAAAGGCTAAGTACCCTGGTGGCGGCGTTCCTTGATGAGGGGTTACAAAAACTCATGCCACGGTATGACAAGTACTTGAATTTAGATGGTGACTATGTGGAAAAGTAATGCAGTGATGTATGTAACTTTTGTATTTATTTATATGTTATTGTCAATTTGTTTAAATTTTTAACAGGCAGTTGGCGGTTGATTTTGGAATAGCTTTCATATGTTCACTGCACAATGAGAAGACTTCAGGAGACATTACACAACCTGTTATGACACTCTTCTGTATACACTGAAATGATCCTACCAGGTTGTTGATTCTTATGACTGCTGTTTGCAGCCAGTATATGTTCTTTTTTATTTGCAGATCTTTGCCATCAATGTTCATTTGCTTTAGTAATTTTATTATTTTGTCATGTTTCACATTGCTATGAGGCATAAGTACAGATCTGTTTTTACTTTTATAGCTCTTTCTAATAGTGTCCTGAGAATATATATATAACACTGTTTGCACCCTTTCTCTCCACAAATCCACACTGTTCATCACTAATTTATGGTTTAATCTTGTTTCTTATTCTTTTCATAATCATTCTCAGTAACAGCTTTGTCATGTGACTCATAAAACTTATTGTGTGATGCTCTTTGCATTCTAAAATGCCTGGTTTCTTTGGCAGAGCTATAAAGATGGATTTTAATAGATCACTAAGAATGTTTGAGGATATTAATTGAAAAATATATAGAAGTTCAAAAAAGAATATATGTTTGTTTTATAGACTACAAGAAAACTTTTGATAGAGTACAACATGAACGACTGATTACATGCCTTCAAGATATGTGTTGTTTGTCCATCAAGAATGATGATGACCATTCATTTCATCCAGTGGGGTTGAAGGTATGGAGCTGTGGGTTCTAAGATGGCTGATAAGGCCTATTTTGGCTCGAAATGTTCTTTGACAATGTGGGCAAAGAATGCTTGATGTTTCTGGAGGAGGATTTCCTGCAGTGGTTTTTCTGTCCTGCCTTTTCTTCACAGCTCTTGCAGTCCTGATTGCCTCACATATAACTGCACCCTTGCGCAATGATGCACGCCATGAATTTCGGTCTCTGGCTGCAGCCTCCCAGGTGTCATGATGAATTCCAAAAGCCTTCAGTGAAATTTTCAGAGTGTCTCTAAAACGTTTCCTCTGGCCACCTTGGGAGCGTTTACCACAACGCAGTTCGCTGTAAAAAATTCGTTTAGGGAGCCTTGATCTGGCATGTGAGTCAAGTGACCAGCCCAATAAATCTTATTCTTCATCAGTTTAGTGTGGATACTGGGCATGGATGCTCTTTCTAGGACTTCAGTGTCTGGAATCTTGTCTTGCCATTTAATCTTCAGTAGCTTCCTTAGACAGACTGTGTGGAAGTGGTTTAATTTCCTAGTGTGTCACTGATAAACAGTCCAGGCTTCACAAGCATATAGCAGTGTGGATAATACAACTGCTTTGTAGACTTTTAGCTTTGTTTGCAGGCTTATTCCAGTTCTGCAAACAAAGCTAAAAGTCTACAAAGCAGTTGTATTATCCACACTGCTATATGCTTGTGAAGCCTGGACTGTTTATCAGCGACACGCTAGGAAATTAAACCACTTCCACACAGTCTGTCTAAGGAAGCTACTGAAGATTAAATGGCAAGACAAGATTCCAGACACTGAAGTCCTAGAAAGGTGTTTGCAGGCTTATTCCAGTTCTCTCCCGTGTGTTGCCGGGGCCCATAAGGGAAGCAAAGAATAGCAACACTGTAGCCTACCACGCATGTCGTAAGAGGCGACTAAGGAGGCTTGATGGTTCCGTCGCCCTGCTACTGAGTGAGTGCGTGGCGCGACACTGTGAGCTGTGAGTTTCGTGCTAAATGCTTTTGAATCTGCCTGAGGTTTTTTGGAACGTGACTGCATGTTCGGAGTGATGGCAGGTGGCTATGTCCCAGAGTTGACCGGTTTTTGCCTTATGCAGAAATGCGTGGCGGCTGGGCTTCTGGTTGACTGCCACTGCCATCAGCGATGAACTGTATTTTCGTGGACTGTGTGGGTGAACATCTAGGAAACATTCAGATAGGAAAATGACTGCTGATTCCATCAGAGATGAACTGGGTGTTTCGTGGGGGACTGGTGTGTTGACATTCTGGTGGCGGCATTATGCACAGTGTATCTGTGCGGGCTGTTGTTTGTCGAGACTCCTGTCTTTTCCACTTTTCACATTGGGCAGTGGGGAGCGTTTTGTGTGATATTCACTGGCACAGGAACGGAGCATAATGGGGACGACCCGTTGCTGTGAAGTTGGAACTGCGACTAACTAACTAACTAACATTATTCCAGTTCTGTCCCATACATTCTTGTACAGTTTGCCAAAGGCCGCACTGGCCTTGGAGATTCTTGCATTCACTTCGTCATCAATTGTGGCAGCTTGTGACACAGTGCTGCCAAGATAGGTGAATTTGTCCACAACACTTAGTCTATGATCATTCACTTTGATATTCGGCACAGTGTGATTATTCCCTGGAGCTGGCTGGTACATAACTACAGTCTTCTCCAAGTTGATATTGAGCCCAAAGTTGGCACAGGCATGTGAGAAAGCTGAAACATTATGTTGCATGTCTGCCTCTGAGTTGGCGTATAGAGCGCAATCATCAGCAAACAGGAGCTCTCTGACGGTGTCGCTGTTAATTTTGGTTTTAGCTTTCAGCCTTCTGAGATTGAATAACTTTCCATCCATACGGTAGTTGATGTCTATTCCAATGTCATCGTTCTCGAAGGCATTCATCAACATGGCTGAAAACATGAGGCTGAACAGTGTTGGTGCCAGGATACATCCTTGTTTCACTCCATTGGTGACAGGAAAGGGTTCAGACAGTTCACCATTTTCCTGTACTCTTGCCTGCATACCATCATGAAATAGCCGCACTATTTGGACAAACTTTCGTGTACAGCCATATTTTGCCATAATCTTCCACAGTTCTTCTCTGCTGACTGTATCAAAAGCCTTGGTAAGGTCAATGAAAGTAGAGAACATTTCGCAGTTCTGTTCCTGACCGTTCTCTTGCAGCTGCCTTGCAGCGAAAATCATGTCAACAGTTCCATGTTCTTTTCTGAAGCCACATTGACTCTCAGGAAGAAGACCTTGATTGAAATGGGCTGTGAGGCGATTGAGAAGAATTCTGGCGAGTATCTTCCCTGCAATTGAAAGCAAGGAGATACCTCGGTGGTTGTCACAGGATTGGCGGTTTCCTTTACGTTTGTAAAGGTGGACTATTGATGCGCCCTTGAAATCTTGTGGCATGGTCTCATTCACCCATATGTTTGTAAAGACTTGGTGAAGCTGCTCTGTTAGGACCGGCCCACCTGCCTTGTATATCTCTGCTGGGATGGAGTCAGGACCAGGTGCCTTGCCGTTGGAGAGTTGCTGGATGACTTTGTTTACTTCCACTATGGTTGGCAGGTCATCAAGTGTCTCATTGGTAGGAACTTGAGGAAGGCAGTTGATGGTTTCATCATCGAAGAAGGAAGTTGCATTTAAGATTTTGCTGAAATGCTCTGCCCAGCGTTGGATTTCTTTCTTATCGGTGACCAATGTTCCCCCATCTGCACTGAGGAGGGGAACTATGCCTGGTGATGTAGGACCATAGACCGCTTTCAGTGAGTCGTAGAAGTTTTTCATATCATGTCTGTCAGCAAAGCCCTGAATTTCATCAGCTTTGCTGCTCAGCCAGGAGTCCCGCATGTGCCAAAGTTTCTGCTGCACTACTCTCTGAATGTTCTTGAAAGCATCTCTTTTTGATGTTGACTTCAGGTCATTCAAATGTGCCTTGAGGAGAAGATGTTTCTCGGCCAGCAATTAGTTGATGTCTTCGGAATTTTCATCAAACCAGTCTTTATGCTTTCGGGGGGCTGGACCCAGGATTTCCATAGCAGTGTTGTAAATTATGTCCTTTAGGGATCTCCATTCTGTTTCTGTATCCTGTTTAGCTGCAGCATTGGGCTTGAGGTGGTCTTCCAGCATATTTTCAAACGACTGCTGCATTTCCTTGCTGTTTAGGCGGGTGACATTTAGCTTTGTTTGCATTTTCGTCCCTTGAGGACGCCGTGGTGGCCTGATGTGAATTTTTATTTTCGAGACAATGAGACGATGGTCTGTCCAACATTCGGCACCACACATGGATTTTGTCACTCGAATGTCTTGTCTGTCGCTCCTCCTGACGATGACACAGTCAATGAAGTGCCAGTGTTTCGAGTGAGGGTGCATTCATGATGTCCTATTTCTCATGGGGAGACGGAAAATTGTGTTCGTAATCAGGAGATCATGTTCGGCATATGTCTGAAGGAGGAGGAGTCCATTGCTGTTACAATTTCCGACTCCATGCTTTCCAATAATGCCACTCCAAGAGGTGGTATCCGTACCTACTCTGGCATTGAAATCCCCAAGGAGTATAAGTTTGTCTCCTTTGGGAACAGATGTTAATACATTGTGCAGGTCCTCATAGAACTTGTTCTTGACATCATCTTCGTTGGTCATAGTTGGTGCGTAGACACTCTCAATGGTTGCATGCTTCCTTCCATTCAGCAGGGGCAACTTAATGGTCATGAGCCTGTCGTTTATAGCCTTTGGAATCCAGCTAATTTTCCGACCCAGGGCCGA
>JACEFZ010020207.1:0-32672 GCA_014155875.1 Cepaea nemoralis
TGTCATTGGCGATCTACGACTAGAGCATATCATGGACAACCTAAAAAATTTTCTGAAGAGATAAAACAGGATCCGTCTCCGACGTCGGTCGTCAATTCATCCTCAATTGAGAAAGCGTTTCTGCCTGAAAAATGGTGGGAATTAAAGGACGGACAAAGTTGCGTGCAACTGATGTTATTCCCCTTTTTCATCCTCAATTGAGAAGACTTTTCTGTCTGAAGAATGGTGGGAATGTAGCTCAGTTCTAGACGAGAGCAATGTCTGCGATAGAGTGGACTAATAAAGATCACAGTTCTCAAACAGTTGACTCTTGTATGGTGGAGATCACAGCAACTCCAGCAGTTGAAACTCTATACACATTGTCTGCGATTCAGTGGACTAATAAGAAAGATCACTGTTCTCAAACAGTTGACTCCTTTCAAGGTAAAGATCCCTGCAACTTCAGCAGTCGACTCTTTATACAAGTAAGAACCATGCATTGTGCAGTGGAATCTTATATTATTACCGAGATGCAAGGTGTATTCACAAGACCTGGCCAGTCCTATCCTCAAAGTCAGTAAATTGCTTCAAAAAATTCCAGTCAATATTGGGACATAAGAAGTTATACCCACATAATCACACCCCTCACAGGTGGCTGTAATAATGACGAACTTCTCTATGCTGAGAGGGAACGCCTCATTCGCCATATGTAAACGTTTTGCTCGTGTGGGCGAGAAAGAACGGATACTTTCCAGTCACTCGAAGCACTTAGCTAGAGCGTGGCTGAAGGACAACTAGTTGGAAATTCCACCTGGAATTCTAGATTAGTAGTAGTAGATGTCACAGTCTGGCTGCATCTACAAACTCAGTTGCTACGTTAGAAACAGCTTACACATAAATGGACGCTGCGCTGTCAATCCACGACAAGTCTGAAGGGGGATTGCGCGATATTTCAACTATAGAGCAACTAAGGAGAGAAAATGCTGTCACTTCTCACAACACATCAGAATAGAGGCCTAACGGAATGAGGGAATCTCAACCAATAGTGCACCTCTGAATCTATGATAATGACTACAGAAATGAGTCAAGGAAATATAATGGGAAATTGCTACCATCTGCGAACCCAAGAGCTTATTGGGAGATAGACAGCCTTTTGTTCTATGCAAACCTAAAATCTGCAATAGTAGATTTTAGTCTTAACAAGTTCTGCAATGGCTGCTTGCACAGTTCACCCGGAAGTGATTGTCTTTGCTCCGGTGCTGGTCAAAAATTTTAACCCAGTTCCAAATGCCAAGATTACTGTTGGAGAAAGTTGTTCAGTCAATACTCTCACAGGATTATCATTCTCCTGTGGCGAAGGGAAGGATGAAATTCTGATGAAGATGAAAGGTTCAGAGATACATGGAATGCAACCATTCTCTCTAAACCTCATCAGGAAGTTGGTTTAATTGCAAAGCCATTACTTCACATAATGAATCTCTATGGTCCATACATACATTACGAAATGGTGTGACTCAGAGAGATCATATATCACAAACAGGAGATATAGCAAGGATGTCAGCGGTGGAGCACCGTCAGAAGTAAATAGAAGGGCAGTTCACAGATGAGTGGAGTCGGGACTCTTAATGCTCCCAGTGACTTAATGGAACTTAATGCACGGCTAACTTCATGGTCTTTGCGTTGCCAACCAAATTCATCAATTGATAGATGAATGTTGGGGCAGAATTTTTTTTAGGAGAAAAATCACTTAGTTCCAAATGTACTACTCTAGTTGGGGTAAAGGGAGACAGGGAGTAATTGACAAAACCACTTAAGGGATCTGGGAACTGTGGATTTCTGAGATTATCTGTCATACCTATGAAAGATTTAAGAGAGGGTCTTTGTGGCATAATGGATCAGATGTCCACATTTCCAGTCCCCCACTTCCATAATAATACTTTTAGTTTTGAACGTAGACCATCCAGATAGCAGGGCTATTATTAGATTCGAAGGTTCCAGAACGCGGTGGGGTAGGGCAGCGGTATGCGCTCGCCTTTTCATTGGCTACTACGTGGGAGCCCACGCTATTCACTAGGCCAAATTTGAAACTCTATTAGTTTGAGCCGGGATTCCACCAGGAGCAGTCACTATTTGTGATGTGGGGAAGCAAAAATGCCCTTAAAGATTCAGTAAAATATTGTTCTCTGGATAACAGGTACCACATTAAAATATACTTAAATGTTGTGGTTATGCCTAGTGAACGAAAGAGAAGAATATAAGAGTATTTTATGAAGAAAATGTGAAAGTGAAAACAGAACTTCTGTGTGCCAGTATTCTGAACACTGCATCTTCAACCTGTCAGGTCATTCACGCTGTATGCTCCAAGTGCATATAATTCCCCTGTTGTGACTGGGTGCGTATGCTTGATGATTGTAAATTACACTCAATGCAAATTCGCAAACCATTTGTGCATTCGTAATGCCTAGCATAACTCATTCTTAAACCAGACTGTACACTGCTCTTGCGAGTTAACATTTGGCAGTCTGAATTTGAATGTGTGATGTAAACATGTACAGGTTCCTTTGTAAATGCTGAGAATGTTGGAGTGAGTGAGCTGGTGATCTGATGAATAGCCTCTCACATCTAGTAGAAAGACAGATGCTTCAATATCCATATGTAAGCAGGACGTGTATGGCACGCCAGAGTTGCAAAGTTCCTGTGATGCTTGGTGGCTAGATTACGCTCAAGAGAATTAATACAATTTCTCTCTGAAGTATTACACTGGTACCTCTACTGTTGGTTGGTTCATATAAACTAGTTCCTAAAAGGACAATAGGTGTGTGAACCTGTGTCTTAGTCGGCTGAATATAATGTATGGCTCATGCAAATTTACAAGGACTAAACATGTTTTTCCCATATGTGCTTTGGTGCATATGTGAACAATTGCTTATGCAATTTGGCTTCTTTACCTACTGTAGTAGATATGGACATTACTCAGTGGGGAAAGAGCACATAATGATGATGATGATGTACTTGTGAGCCAAGTCTGGTCTGAAAGGGGTGAGGTCTGGCATTGCTGTGGAGTGTGTATGGAATAGGACATTCATACACCAACATCACAACCATTGGAATTGATGTTTGATCTGCTAATTGGGTAAATGCCATTAGTTTAATACATATTGCATATTGCAGTTGTAAATGCCTATGTTCCATTTTTCTCAATATGCCTGTTCATGTGCTGACTCACAATGCCTGTCTCATGTTGCTATGTCACAATGCTTGCTCATGCTGCTTGCCTTAAAATGCTTGTAATTGTGTAGGCTACCCCTGTCTCAGCATATAGGCTTGTGATTACCACAGATAGGGGTGACTAATGAAAATATATCACCCACAGTACATCAGAGTGAAATACACTTCGTTATCAACCAGGAGAGGTGTGCTTGGACAACACCCTCCCTTAACCTCCCCATCTCCAATCTGTGTATGTTGATGTATGATAACATTAACTTTTAACAAATGTAAAGAGATGTTGTGCCATTTTGTATATCAACAGAGAACAGAGGATGGTGGAGAGGCCTTCATATATCATCTGGGACAACTAACCAGAAGTCCCAGAAGTCCCAGAATCCAGAACCAACTCCCTATAAGTGAAAACCATGGGATAATCACAGGAGAACACAGGCTGAGTTGCCAGCCTTTATCTTCATGACATACCGTGGCCCAAGACAACAGAAAGACCCCTGTCTACAGTTTGTCTCGGTCAGGCTCATGGAAACTAAACCGGTGCCCCAATGGAACACTTATTCTCCTAGAATCCAAAATGTAGGAATTTCTTGGAGGCTTTTATCTCAGCTCTCTAACCGCTGAATGAAAATGGGGAGACAAACAGTTCTGATGAATCCATTAATGTGATTTAATGATTATTTTAGGAATCAATACAGTGATCCTGAATTATGTCATCTGAGAAATTAAAATCAAGTCTTTTGGTATTAACTACATTCAAAGAAATCTGGTGAAGTAACTTGCCGTGATTGTTCATCTGAGACTTAACTTGGAGAATAACCAGGCTGGTGCTCAAACAGTGACAGTTGAATGAAGACTTGAAGAGTGGGTCAGGTTAGACTAGCCAAGTGAAATGCTGCAATATATTGGATTGTGTTCAGATCTCTGGGTCTCTTCGACAAGTCATGTTCTACATGTACCGAGTATACATCTCCCAATGTCAGGAGAGTGCTATCCTCAACAACCCGAAGTACCCCAGTGTCAGCCTTCACCAGCCAGTCTGATCAACAGTGAGAGACAGTACCGTATCATCATCCCAAATTCTGTTCTCAAGAGGAATAATCTGCCATGGGACTTATTACAGGAAGTCTGCTACCTGGAGCTTTCCCAACATCAATTGCTGATGATAACAGGATGCAAACTGATCCAGAACAGTAGTTCCTTCCTTGAGTTCCCCATAAATAGGATTTTATCAAATTCCCAAGAGACAGGAATTGATGATAGATACAGTAAATAAGTGATGTAGTTAGAGATTAGAGAGGAGGAAGAGTGTTTATTGATCGGTTGGTGGAGTAATTAGGAGTTGAGGTATCATGTTTATCTGCATGCATGTTCTGCATGATTGTACATTATGCATGTATGTTCTTTATTTTTGAAGTGCAGACAGGGCAAATGATGAACCATTGGTCTTCACTCGGCCCACCGGCAGCTCAATAAAATTATTAATGAACCAGTATTTTAAGTACATGTCCCATGAGAATGTCTTGTACAGTTACTGTCAAGTATTTTCTCTGATGAATGTCTTAAGTTACTGTGGTTGGTTACAGATATTGTGAAAAATCCTGTATAAATGTTGTCAAGTATCTCTCATGATGTATGTCTTGTACAATTGTGGTGTAAACAATTCCATGTGAATGTATGTCCCACTTGTGTCAAGAACCTGTCATGTAGATGTCTTGTCAACAGATGTTATGTGCAGTTATTGTCGAAGTTTGTTTGCTAATATTGAAACCTAAAGTCCTAAGTTATAATTGGACAACTGATATAGGTCACTTTTGACACAAAATAAATAAGGGAAGATCTAATGTGACGGACGAACAGCACACTGACAACACTATGATGAGTGAAGTAGATCCTCAGTTGTACAGGGGCGAATAGTTCAGATCTCCTTTTGGCCTTGAGGGAACCTCTTTCTTCTTTTATAAATTTCTGTGTAGATACTTGGTAGTCTCACAGTGGGGGTTCAGAGCCAAAGGAAAAATGGTTCTCCAAAAGGGCTAGGCGGGAATGATTATCTATCTCATTTGACAGACCTCTAGACAAAAACGTGCAAAATCATATCCTTTATCTTGTCTATTTATTATTCAAGATATATTTCCAGAGAACACTACTAACTAGGTCCTCTGTCATCAATCTAACATGTCACACCCGCTAAAAGGAATAGTACCAGTAGCAATCTGATTATATGTCCGTCTCGCCTTTCCTCTGAGCATTGAGCGTCGGCCAGATTCCCTTGTCACTCCTCGCTGTCTCATTCTTGCCAGACCATGGTAATCCATTTGCTCCTCCGAGGTGTACACGTGCTCCCACAGGGCCGCAACCACGTCTGCCTTGTCATGTATCAATACTCCCACAAGTTCTGCAGAGCCAGCCAATCTGTCCGCCTGTTCATTTCCCAGCACACCGGTATGCCCCGGAGAAAAGATCCAGGCGATGCATGTCACCCGTGAACTCCGAAGCGAAGCAAGCCACTCCACACGAAGCCTGCCTGTCCTCACCCTCGTCAGCATGCTTTCTGAGTCAGTTACAATCACGATGTGTGTGTGTGTGTGTCGTATTCTCCATCCAGCGGAGAGCCGCAGTGACCGCCTCCACCTCCATTCTTAAGCTGGATGTTGTGGTATCATATGCAAAACTCTCCTGCCCCAAACATCGACCACTAGCTTTGGCTATGAACCCCCAGCCACTTTTCTCACCTCTTGACACCGAACCATCTGTGTAGATAACCACATCACTCGAGTGAGCATTGTCCTGAATTAGTTGCTGGATTTCCACTTCTGTGGCCCCTGCTGGCCACTCCCTGCACTCCCGGCTAAATGTGATTATAACTTTGCACAAGTCTGACTGCTCCGCTGGCACTCTGTCCCACTCCTCTCCACGCCTAATGTTCTCCAAGGGGCACACCTGTCTGATCGTATCCTCCGCCTGAGTCATCCATGATTTCCCTCTTATCAGTCGCGGACCCTTAATTGCGTCCAGCGCCTCATGCAGTGGGTGGTCTGGGTCTGCAACTACTCTGAGGTATGCTTTCGCTGCATCACCTTGAGCCTACCAGCAACAGTCGGCAGACCAAGGATGTAATGCATACACACTACTGGGGTGTCTCTAGTGCATCCCAGAATGACCCGCATAGCTTCGTTCCATATGCGCTCTAACTTCACCAGCTGACTCTATGAGACAGTAAGCAGTCCTAATCCATAATCAATTACTGAGAGGATCAAGTGCTGGTATAGTGTGAAAAGCATTCTCTGCTCTGTGTCCATTGCAGCCATAGTTTTAAGTACACTGAGTCCCTTTTGAGATCTTGTCACAACCGTCTCCACAGGGTCCTTGAAGGATAGGCTCCTGAAAAATGTGATCTCCAGATACTTCAGTTTGTTCTCTCTGCTGATATTTCTACCATCTATTGCGAGGCTTGGGACATCATCGGTGTCGAGGTGAAGGATAATAATAATCCTTATCGTCACATTAATATACTGTGTGGGTAAAACCGTGGTCAGTCGCTATTTGTGGCTGATTAAGTTACAGGATTATTAATCTAAATCAGAGATAGACCCTAATATAACTTCTCTTTGAGGTTGAACGGGGCAGTGGTATGATCGAATCGAAGCTTGCACTACGAGAAGTAGAAATAAGCGCAATGAAATTTGATCTCCTGACGTTTGACTTTATCTAGTGCAGCAATGCATTCCTCGAATACCCAAGTAAAGGATTCAGGTGCAATAGAGTAGTTTTATAACGAGGTGCGAGTGGAAGGGGGGTGGGGTGTTTCTGGACTATATTTGCGTAAGGACTACTCGTTGCATCGACGGAGCACCCAAAGACGCACTCCAGCATTGTTACGTATTATCAAGATGAGTATTATCACAGACAGACAGACAGACAGACAGACAGCCAGACAGCCAGCCAGACAGACAGACAGACAGACAGACAGACAGACAGACAGACAGACAGACAGATAGACAGACAGCCAGCCAGCCAGACAGACAGACAGACAGACAGACAGGCAGACAGGCAGACAGGCAGACAGACAGGCAGACAGGCAGACAGGCAGGCAGGCAGGCAGGCAGGCAGACAGGCAGGCAGGCAGGCAGGCAGACAGATAGATAGATAGATAGATAGATAGATAGATAGATAGATAGATCCCCGCCAGGGTCTGGGCGAAGCCGGGCCGGGTCAGCTAGTGTGTGTATATATATATATATATATATATATATATATATATATATATATATAAAGTCGCTTAAAAGTCGACAGGGTCGACTTCATTGCACCGGGTTTTATCCCATATGGCTCGGTCTCTTTCCGCAGAGCGGAAAGCGTCGCACAAAGCACGAACTCCGTAGCTTTTAGCGACGACCCACAGGAGTCTCCGAAGCATTTAACTCATAAACCGAAGTGCGCGGCCCGGAATCGAACCCACAACCTTCGGAGCACGAGTCAAACGGCTGGACCACTTCGCCACAGAGACTCCCATATATATATATATATATATATATATATATATATATATATATATATATATATATATATATATATATATATATATATATATATATATATATATATTACATTACATTGGCACCTTGCCGTCTTGACAGACGATAGTTTGTGCTTTAAAAAGGCATAATAACTTTTAACTATGGCGGTAGCGAGTGTGACTGATAAGGCCAATTTGCGCTGTAAATGTCCGTTCACAGTGGGTGCATGTGAACACGTGGTCATTTCCACCATCATGCACCATCTTACGTCTCAAACGCTTGGTGTGTGACTTTTCTGCAATAATTTTCTCCTTTGACTTTATTCCATTTCTGATATTTGCCCTCCATGCAACACGTTCAGCGGCGACTTGCTCCCAATGTGCATTATCAATGCCTGTATCAATCATGTCCCGCTTACACACATCTTTGTATCGTAGTAGAGGCCGACCCTGAGATCTCTTACCCATCTGTAATTCACCAAAAAAGATATCCTTTGGTATTCTACCATCATCCATCCTCCTAAGATGTCCTATCCATCTAAGTCTACGAAGACTGAGCATGGAATAAACTGTCACACAACCTGATCTTTCCAATACTTCAGTATTTGTGATTTTGTCTTGCCACTTAATACCAAGAATTCTTCGCAGACACCGTAAATGAAAGCTGTTTAAATTGTTCTCTTGGTGTGAGTAAGTTGTCCAGGTTTCACTGCCATAGAGAAGAGTACTAAGGACACAGGCTTGATAGACAAGGACTTTTGTTTTGGCAGTAAGCTTCCTGTTCTCCCAGACTCTTTTTCTTAACCTGTTCATTGTTGTTGCTGCCTTACCAATCCGGATGTTGATTTCCTGATCTAGGGATAATTTGCTATTTACCACTGATCCTAGATATGTAAAATGGTCTACTATCTCTAGTTCGGCGTCGTCAATAAAGATTGATGGTACCCCATGTGCACCTTGTGACATAATCTGTGTCTTCTTTTTGCTAATTATTAAACCAAATTCAGAACAAGCATTGGAGAATGCAGATAGTAGACATTGCAATTCTTCCTCAGAGTGGGTCGTAACTGCAGCATCATCTGCAAAAAGCAACTCTCTGATCAGTACCCTCCTAATTTTGGTCTTAGCCTTCAATCTCTGAGCATTGTAGAGGCCGCCATCTGAGCGTGAGTGAATGTATATACCACCATCCTGATCACGAAATGCATATTTCAGTAGAAGTGAAAAGTATATTCCAAAGAGGGTGGGAGCTAGTACACAACCTTGCTTAACTCCACTCTTGATTTCAAATTCTTCAGAAGTTGCACCATCAAACTTGATTATACCCTTCATGCCTAGTGTGGAACGATTCCACAATGGACAGAAGAGTTGGTGGGCAGCCAATCTTCTTTAGTACCTTGAACAGACCCTCACGACTGACCAAATCAAATGCCTTTGTGAGGTCGATGAAGGCAATAAACAGTGGTTGATTCTGTTCACGGCATTTTTCTTGCATTTGTCGCAATGAGAATATCATATCAGTGGTAGACCGGTTCTGTCGAAAGCCACACTGTGATTCGGGGTAGACTTGATCTCCTAGGACTTGAAGTCTGCGCAGAACAATTCTGGCAAATACTTTTCCAACAATACACAGAAGTGAGATACCCCTATAGTTGTTGCAGTCGCTCCGATCGCCCTTGTTCTTGTACAGTGTTATGATGCTTGAATCTTTGAAATCCTGTGGGACTTGTCCTTCTCGCCAGCATAGCTCTATTAGCTGGTGGATCTGTATAGTGAGTGTGTCTTGCCCACTCCTGATAACCTCTATTGGAATCCCATCCTTACCTGGAGCCTTGCCAGATGCAAGTTCATTTATAGCACACTTAACTTCTGTTATGGTGGGAAGTGTGTCCAGGTGGTCAAGAGTTGGTAGAGCCTCTATGGCGTTGAGGGCATCATCCGCTAGTTTGGTCTCACTTGAGTAAAGCTCCAAATAGTGCTCTACCCATCTGTCCATCTGCTGTTTCTTATCAGTGATGACTTCTCCAGTCAAGGTTTTCAATGGTGCACTTCTTTTGATCACTGGACCACAGGCTTTCTTTATTCCTTCATACATGCTTCTTATGTCTCCCTTATCACTTGCGATTTGAATGGACTCACATAACTTGATCCAATAATCATTTGCACACTGCCTGGCAGCCTTTTGCACATCCTTCCTAGCTTGCCTTAGCTCACTCAGAGTGTTACGCGTTGGTCTTTCCTTGTTTCTTAAGAGAGCTTTCTTCTTCTTATCAATCAAGGGCTGCAGAGTCTCGCTGTTGGCCGCAAACCAGTCCTGCCTCTTATGATCCACAGTGCCGTAAACCCCTACGGCAGTTTTATAAAGAGTTTCCTTAATTTGACCCCACTTTTCATTTACTGTACAATTTTCTGGTGTATCAGTGAAAGCGTCTTCAAGTTGCTGTTGAAACTGAAAGCACTTTTCAGGATCATGAGTGTTAATAATATTAATCCTGGGGCTAGATTTGTGTTTAGCTGTGTAGATTCTCTTTGGTCTCAGTCTAACCCTTGCAACAACCAAAGAATGATCCGTATCACAGTCAGCACTGTGGTAACTACGAGTCAATGATATATGGTTCAGATGTTGTCTCCGTGTGATGATGAAGTCCAGCTGGTGCCAATGGCCGGATCTTGGATGTTTCCATGTGACCTTATGCATCTCTTTTGTTTTAAAAAAAGAGTTTGTAATACATAGGTCATTACTGGTGCAATGCTCCAGTAGCCTTTGCCCATTTTCATTCATGCGACCGATGTTGTATTTTCCAAGGCACACTGGCCATGAACTCGAGTCCTTGCCCACACGAGCATTGAAATCACCGAGCATATAAATGTAGTCAGATTTTGGAACTGCCTTGATCACGGAGTCTAACTCCTCATAGAACAAATCCTTCACATCATCAGAAGAATCGAGTGTCGGTGCATATGCAGTAATAATGGTGGCAAACCCACAAGAGGTTGCCAAGCGCAGGGATAATAGTCTTTCATTTCCTCCTGCTGGAATTTCAATCATTCCCAGTAGCGAATTCTTCACTGCAAAGCCCACACCGTGTTGCCTTTTTTCTGCCTGCCCTTTACCCTTCCAGAAAAAGGTGTAGTTGTTTTCCCTGAGTGACCCTTCCTCAGCGAGGCGAGTCTCCTGCAGGCCAGCAATATCAATGTTAAGACGATTGAGTTCGGCATCAATCACAGCCGTTTTTCTCACATCGTCAATATTGGTCAAGTCAGTGGAAAATCCTGGACACATGGTTCTCACGTTCCAGGTTGCAAGCCGTAGCTTGAGGTTTCTATTTTTATTTTTGTTTGTACCTGGTGCATTGGTTTTACAGCCTGCGATTCAGATTTTGTCCTAGCCCCAAGCACCGATTGAAGCAGGCAGGCTGTGGCGGATCAGCACCCAATTGGCTGGGGGCTGCCCAGCTTGAGGCGGGCGGTAGCTGATCAGTGACACCTATAGGTGTCTCCCACCGTCAGAGGCAACGCGTGGCGCCCCATGTCTACGCCAACTGACAAGGACTTATAACCCGTAACAGTTGCCTCTCGCTTTGATTCCGAGACCAGTTAAGACCAGGGATGGAGTTATTGCCTCTCCATAGCACAAAGCCTGGGCTAAAATATAGAGATCATGTGTTGCCCATGCAGCATGATCCCTCTCTCGGCCTGCCTAGTTCACTCCAGAGGAAAGGTAACACCCCTACATCTGGAACAAGACAAGCTGCAGAAGCTGCCGGATCAGCAAAGCAATGCTCTAACTGTCCGCCTGTCGGAGCTTCGATCCTAGACCAGTCGCCAACCAAGGCTTAGGGCCTGGTCTGCCCTGCCATGACAATTTTGTCTTTAGCTTGCATTTCCTCGCACCAGGGTAAGGCTTGTACCCTCCCAATTGCGCTCTTCCGCCCGAAGCCGTTGGCACAATGTGGGGTGTCAGGTTTGGTAAGCGCCGCCCAACGTTCGGCGCTAACAGAAACCAGGTATATATATATTCTTCTTCATCAGCGTTCCGAGCCATTGAGGTTCTTTGCTGCAAATACAATCCGTCTCCATTCGTCTCTCTGGTTGACCTTCTCTTGCCAGTCGTTGATTCCAAGTGCTTGTAGGTCTGTATGTATATTATCTCTCCACCGTCTTCTTGGTCTACCTCAGGGTCTACGGCCATTTATTTCCTCAGTGTAAGCGAGTTTTGTTTCCCTAGTATCTTCCATTCTTTCTATATGCACCAGCCATTGTAGTCTATTAGCCTTCATGATACCAGTGATTAGCGGGGACTTAAACAGATCATAAGTGTTTTTGTTACTTCTTCTTTTCCACTCTCCACTTTGTGTATCCCTAATGGGTCTAAAGATGCGTCTTAAAATCTTGTTCTCAAAGGTTTGTAACAAGGCTTCGTCTCCTTTCGTTGTACTCCAGGTTTCAGAGCCATACAGCACAACTGGTCTGATCAGTGTTTTGTATATTGTGATTTTGGTGTTACGAAATAGTGCATTTGATTATAGTAGATATATATATATATATATATATATATATATATATATATATATATATATATATATATATATATATATATATATATATATATATATGAATGAACCAATGACAGCAGAGACAGAACCTGACCCCTCATTAGATAAAGTTGCATGGACAATAAAGAACCCGAAGAATGGTAAATCACCTGGATGTGATGAGATACCAGCTGAGCTAATTAAAGCTGGAGGAGAAGAAAGCATACAAATCTATCACGCATTATGTAAAAAGATATGGAAATATCGTATATATGGCCAAAAGATTGGAAGAGAACTATCTTCATTCCAATACCAAAAAAGGGCAACCTGAAATTATGCATCAACTATAGAACTGTTGCCGTGATCAGTCATGCAAGTAAAATTCTACTAAAAATCATAAGGATTAGACTTCGTAAGAAAATGGAAGAAGAAATTAACGTGGTTCAAGCTGGATTAGACAAGGAAGAGGAACACGAGATCACATTCTCAATATGCGTTTAATAATAGAGAAGTGTAGATAATTTAATATAAACCTATTCTCATATATATATATATATATATATATATATATATATATATATATATATATATATATATATATATATATATATATATATATATATATATATATATATATATATCTTCTTCTCTTCTTCTCCTTCTTCTTCTTTAGCGTTCCGAGCCATTGAGCTTCTTTGCTGCAAATACAATCCGTCTCCATTCGTCTCTCTGGTGGACCTTCTCTTGCCAGTCGTTGATTCCAAGTGCTTGTAGGTCTGTACATGTATTATCTCTCCACCGCCTTCTTGGTCTACCTCGGGGTCTACGATCATTTATTTCCTGAGTGTAAGCGAGTTTTGTTTCCCTATTATCTTCCATTCTTTCTATATGCCCCAGCCATTGTAGTCTATTAGCCTTCATGATACCAGTGATTAGCGGGGACTTAAACAGATCATAAATGTCTTTGTTACTTCTTCTTTTCCACTCTCCACTTTGTGTATCCCTAATGGGTCCAAAGATGCGTCTTAAAATTTTGTTCTCAAAGGTTTGTAACAAGGCTTCGTCTCCTTTCGTTGTACTCCAGGTTTCAGAGCCATACAGCACAACTGGTCTGATCAGTGTTTTGTATATTGTGATTTTGGTGTTACGAGATAGCGCCTTTGATTTTAGTAGATGTTGTAGTGCATAGTATATCTTATTTCCAGAGTTGATTCTAGCTTGTATTTCTTCCCTTATGATGTTGGAGCAGTTGAAGATTGTACCCAGGTATTTGTATGTTTCCGTTCTTTTAATGGTCATATCATCTATTTGTATGTGGCCAGAGTTTCTAGCCATTCCGTCTCTTGAAATTACCATATATTCTGTCTTATCTTGGTTGATAACCAGCCCCATCTGTTGGGCTTTTCCCTTTAAGTGAGTCAATATTTCCAATGTCTTTTGTTCACTTTGCCCTATAATATCTATATCATCTGCATAACCAAGCAGCTTGGATGTTCCTCCAATATCACATTCCTCCTTTACCTTCCTTACAACTTTCTCTAGAGCCAGATTGAAGAGTAGCGGCGATAGTGCATCACCCTGTTTCAAGCCAGATGTTATTTGGAAGGGGTCTGATTTCCTGCCTTTATATGTTACTATATTATAAGTATCTTCCATGCATAGTCTGGTCATGTTGATTAACTTCCTTGGTATTCCAAATTCCTGCATAGCATTCCATAGACCATTCCTATGGACACTATCATAAGCCTTTTTAAAATCCACAAAAATGTTATGGAGATCTCTTTTATATTCCCAATTTTTCTCGGCTATTTGTCGTAAGATAAATATCTGATCTATTGTTGATCTGTTTTGTCTAAAACCCGCCTGGTAGTCACCTAATATGTCTTCTGAATATGGTTTTAGTCTATTTAGTAATACTGCGGATAGTATCTTATAGCTTGTGGACAGTAGTGATATTCCTCTATAATTTCCACATTGGAACTTGTCTCCTTTCTTAAAGATAGGTATCAATAATGACTCTTTCCAGTCATGGGGTAATTCTTCTGTCCTCCAGATTTTTATTATTAGTTCGTATAGCTTTAGATGTAATGCATGGCCACCTGCCTTTATAAATTCAGCAGCAATTCCATCAGTCCCAGTTGCCTTATTGTTTTTAAGTCGTGTGATTACATATAGGATTTCTTCAAATGTAGGTTCTTCAATTTGTGGTTCGCATGTTAGAACCTCTTCCTGTGGGAAAATGTTACTTGGAGCTTCACAATTTAGTAATTCAATAAAATATTCTTTCCATGTGTTGCACATTTCCTCATTGGTATTTATCATATTCCCATTTTTGTCTTTTAAACCATATGTGTTTTGTTGGTGCCCTCGTTTCATTGACTTCAGTTCTTTAAAAAATTTTCTGGATTCATTTTTCTGGTGATTAGTTTCCATATCTTTGATTATATTACTCATATATTCTCGCTTCTGCTGTCTGACTATTTTTGTAGCCTCTTTACATTCATTTCTATAATGCTCTTCCTTTTGGATGTTATTGATGTCATTTAACCATACATGTCTGGCATTCTTCTTCCTAATGACAGCTTCTTCACATTTTTGATTGAACCATCTGTTCTTTCTATGCGTGGTTAACACACCGAGACATTCTTCTGCGGTAGACTGAATTGTATTCTTGATGTTCAACCAAGTTTGGTCAACGCTTTCCTCCAAAGGGTTTTGCAGAGTTTCAAGTTTACATTTTATTTCATCTGTAAATTTCTCTTTGACTGTAATGTCTTGCAGTTTTTCTCTGTTATATGTTGGGTGTAATCTTTGTAATTTAGTATAGAAAGTTCTCTTAAGTTTTATTTTAAATTTTGCTCCAACGAGGAAGTGGTCACTGTGGCACTCAGCTCCTCTATAACTTCTGACTTGCTGTATGTTTGATGCATTTCTGTTGTTAATTAAAATGTGATCTATTTGATTATAGGTTCTCTTGTCACATGATTTCCAAGTTTGTTTGTGTATATCCTTTCTTTGTAGTCTGGTACTGCTAATCTGCAGTCCTTTGGCTTCTGCCAGGTTGATGACTCTCCACCCATTATCATTTGAAGTTGTATGTAGGCTTTCCATACCAGCCACTTTTTTATTAGTTTGCTCTTTACCTATTTTTGCATTGAAGTCTCCCAGCACAATCAGGATGTCCTGTTTGGGGGTTTCTTCTATGACATCTTCCAGATCATTATAAAAGTCTTCTTTAATATCATCTTCTTTCTCTTCAGTGGGTGCATGTACATTAATCATCGTTATATTTTTCCATTTACCTTTTATTCGTAATTTACTAATCCTGTCATTAAAAGCTTTAAAGTTTAAAACGTTCCCCCATAACTCTTTTTTTATGACAAATCCTGTTCCTAATTCATGTTTATTTTGGGTGTTTCCTCCATATATTATAATCATTCCATTTTGCTCTATAGTACCCTCTCCTGGCCACCTTATTTCTTGAATATGTGTGTGTGTGTGTGGTGTGTGTGTGTGTGTGTGTGTGTGTGTGTGTGTGTGTGTGTGTGTGTGTGTGTGTGTGTGTGTGTGTGATAATAGGGAAACAAAACTCGCTTACACTCAGGAAATAAATGATCGTAGACCCCGAGGTAGACCAATAAGACGGTGGAGAGATAATATATATACAGACCTACAAGCACTTGGAATCAACGACTGGCAAGAGAAGGTCAACCAGAGAGACGAATGGAGACGGATTGTATCTGCAGCAAAGAACCTCAATGGCTCGGAACGCTGAAGAAGAAGAAGAAGAAGACATTGGTGATACAGTTAAAGAAAGTCAAGTATATACAACAGGACACCCTAAACATGACTTATGCAAATTGAAAACTGACAAAGAAATACAAGATAATTTTAACATAGAAGTAAAGAACAATTTTGATATATTATCTGATCTAGAGATCCTATTTCAAGATGTGAATGATTAATGGGATATGTTCAAGAATTCAATCATTTGTGCTGCAGAAAAAAATTAATTTCAAAACTAAAGAAAGTGAATCGTAAGACATGGATGACTTAAGAAATTTTACAACTAATGGAAACAAGAAGACAGAACAAAAATAATCTTGCCAAATATGAAAATATCACAGAAAAGTCAGAACATTATGTAAAGAGGCAATAAGCATTCCTCGAGAAAAATTGCAGATAAATTGAAAGACAACACAATAGTAAAAATACGAAACTAATGCACAAAACGATTTCGAAGCTTACTAATCAAAGAACACGTACACCAGCAGGCTGCCTAAAGACAAAGGATAGAAAAATCATAATAGAAAAGGATCAGATTTTACATGTATTCTCAGATTATGTGAATACCCTTTATGATGATAACAGAGAAGAACAGTATGATATTCAAAATAATAATGAAGGACCATAAATTTAGAAGATGGAGGTTCAGAATGCTATTAATTCGTATGAAATCTGGCAAGACCCCGGGTTCAGACAGCATCACAACAGAAATGATTAATGCTTTAGAATAATATGGAATAGATAAAGTTACCAGACTGCTGAATACAATATATGCTACTGAAAATATACCCCATAATTTATATAACTCTGTATTTATTGCAATCCCAAAGAAATCAAGAGCCTTGGAATGTGATCAACATCGAACAATTAGTATAATGAGTCACATCACGAAGATTTTGCTAAGAATAATCATGCAAAGAGTTAGTAAGAAAATACAACCTGAAATAGGAGAAGAATAATGTAGGTTTGTACAAGGCAAGGATACAGTAAATGCTGTATAAATGCCGAGAACAGTAATTGAACGTTCTATAGAAGTGAACAAAGATCTACACCTATGCTTTATTGACTACACAAAGACTTTCGATAAAGTAAGACATGTCGACATGATAAATTGACGGAAAAGACCTTAGACGTGTACAAGACATATATTGGAAACAACAAGCTGCCATAAGAAGTGATAATGAAGTAGGTCAAAATCAGCCTATTAAGAGAGGTGTGAGACAGGGATGTGTAATGTCTCCAGATCTATTTTCCTTGTACAGTGAAAATATGTTCAGAAATATACTGGAAGGCCCGGTTAACGTCCGGGAAAAGCGCGACTTTAAGTAAAACGGCGTATAGCGAAACACTATTTCCCTAGAATTAAATGAAATACAGTGTATTATGGAATGTTTATTTTGATGGTTGTTGATATTTATTGGCTAAATAGAGGTGAGCTGGAGGGCGAGTAGTAGAGTTATTAGGACGTAGAGGCATTAAATTCTGCCTCTTCATCTGACGATGAAACTGTAACCTCTTTCTGCCCCTTTTCCTGCCTCTTCTCTGCTTGAACAAAAAATATGTCCAACGTCTGCTGCACAGTAACCACCCTCCTCAATCATGGATTTTAACTCTGCAGGGAAACGCTCTGCAGATGCAGTATAAGCATTCGCCGCTTCTCCTGTTGTCTGTATGTTGTGCAGGTGTGCACGCTTCTTAAATCGCTCAAACCAACCACGACTCGCTCCAAACTATCATCAGCACTACTAGTACGGCTCTCACCCGCTTTCTTAACTAGATCTGCATAGAGAAACTTTGCTTTCTCTTGGATAACCATCTTGCACAACGGCATATCCTGTGAGTTCAGGTCTTCAATCCACACGGCCAATAGTGCTTCCGTGTTCTCCGTAAGAGTACTTCTGGTACTAGTGATATTGGAAGCACTCAAAGGGGTTACGCTTTTAGCACGCTCTTTGATTATGTTAGCACCTGCATGAATTGTTCTTACCATGGTTGGAGGTAGACCCTGGACTTTACTGATATCAACAGCCCGATCGCTAGCCCCAGAACGACGTTATGGCGAAACGTAGCGACGTAAAGTGAAATTAGTCCCCTATGTGACAACGACGTTATAGCGAAACGACGTAAACCGAAGAGACGTATAGCGGAGCCTTAGGAAATTAAACCACTTCCACACAGTCTGCCTTAGGAAGCTATTGAAGATTAAATGGCAAAACAAGATCCCAGACACTGAAGTTCTAGAAAGAGCGCCCATGCCCAGTATCCACACTCTACTAATGAAAATGAGATTCGCTGGGCTAGTCACTTAACTCGTATGCCAGATCACAAGCTCGCTAAACAAATTGTTTACGGCGAGCTGCGTTGTGTTAAACGCTCACAAGGCGGCCGGAGGAAACGCTTTAAAGACACTCTGAAACTCTCACTGAAAACGTTTTGAATTCATCTTGACACCTGGGAGACTGCTGCTAAAGACCGTAATTCGTGGCGTACATCATTACATAAATGTGCAGTCACTTGTGAAGCAACAAGGACTGCAAGAGTTAAGAAGAAAAGGCTGGACAGAAAAACCACTTCAGGAGATCCACCTCCTGGACCGTCAAGCATTCTTTGCCCACATTGTCAAAGAACATTTCGAGCCAAAATAGCCCTTATCAGCCAACGTAGAACCCACGGCTCCATACTTTCAACCCCACTGGATGAAATGAATGGTCATTACTGCCATGTAGCGAGTCAGAATGAATGACGTAATGAATAAGTTACAAAGAATCTGAGAAGTAATCTAGAACCAACAGATAGAAAAAGTCGCTACGTGACGTGAGAAGGTAGAAACATCACAACTTGATAGTTTAGCAACAACAGATAGAGCTTGGGCTGGCGGCACGGAAGGCGGCAGGAATCTATTAAAAGAGAGTAGATTGTCAACAATCCTTCAGAACATGGCAGTGATAGCTAGGAACTACTTGGTAGAAGAGCTAGATCGTTAAAGCATTATTCCTCTCAGTGAGGACGAACAGCTGGTCATGAATGCGTATTAGGACTCAGCGAGAATGGCCAAGATGACAGAACGGTAAATCGATAGGAGGCAGTAGAACTGACGCTAGGCGGTGAGACATTGCCTTAGGATTTGAATGGTTAGGTTCAGCTGTGTGATTATATTTATTGCTACGATACCGGCGCTCCTGGCTGTACAGGAACGGTATTCTGATGATTATTAGTATTATTAGTATTATTATTTATATTTGTCACAAGCTGTTCGCAGGAAATAAATATTGACATCATGGACATGTCTGCCGGCTTTTAGTTGTCAATGCTGTTGGCACAGTGCTTTCAGATTCTGTTCAATCGGTTCCATCTGGACAACGAGGTTTGCTGATTTTTATTGTTGTATCGAATACACCATTTGGCAATTATCATTCATGATGGACAAACAACATACCGAGGTCTTCCAGTAGAAGATATGGAAGGAATCAACATTGGGGAACGATGCATCAATAACATTAGATATGCAGTTGATAGAGTCTTGATTGCAGACAATGAACAGGACCTGCAGACAGTGAACACTAGGGCTAGAATTAAATTGTAACAAGACACAGATCGTGGTCGTCACTAAGAAGAATGAAATACCACAATGATACAAGCAAACCGGAATATTCTTCAACAAATGAATAGGTATCATTATCTCGGAACAGTAGTAACATTTGATGGGAGATGCCTTTAAGAGATTAGAACATAAGTCGCCATGGCGAAGGTAGACTTTAGCAAGATGAAAAACATACTAGCCAATATAAAGATGCCAATTGAAACGAGAAAAAGAGTGTTGAAGGGATACATAGAGCCTGTTCTGTTGTATGGATGTGAAACTTGGACAATGAGCAGTCAAGCTGAAAAACATCTGATGGCTGCAGAAATGTGGTTTCTGAGGAAAATGCAAAGAATACCATGGACAGACAGAAAAACCAATGACCAATTACTACAGGAGACAAATGAAAATCGTAAATTTATTAGAGAAATTAGACATAGACAGTCAAAATTTTTTGGACATGTTATGAGAAGAAATGACTTGGAGAGCTTGGTGACAACTGGCAAGATCGAAGGGAACAGACCAAGAGGAAGACTGAGAGGAAAATACCTGGATGGCTTGGCCACGTGGCATGGTCGAGACAGGAACACGGAGCTAATCCACGACTCTGGTGATCGAGTGAGATGGCAAAACATGACCGCCTACGCTTATCAGCATGGCACGTGATGGATGGATGGATTTATTTATTTGGGGGTGGGGAGGGCGGGAGGAGTGTAACACAGTTTTTCTTCACAACGTATAAATCTTAATTCATTAGAGTTGCTCATCACAACGAAAATTAGAAAAATTAGATTTAATAACAATTGTGCTAAGCAAATATAAATGTAACATTCATGTTGTTGCAGTGATTTCGATTGGACATATTGTTGTTATTGCTGTGAATTTATAGGGCAAGAAAGCAACATGAAATTACACATTACATCTTGTAAATACACACTGGTTTGTATGAACTAAAAGGTTTATTAAAAGGAAGAGAAACAATTTTTACAAGTACGCATCAAGAAAAGACATTTGGTGGAGTAAATAGAAGCAAGCTGTCGAAAATCCTTAAACAATATGGAATGAGTACACATACATCTAACAAACCTATGTAGAAGCTCATACAAAAACAGGGAATGCATAGTGAGAGCAACTGGATGACACTCAGAACTCTTCACCACAAGATCCGGAGTACGACGAGGTTGTGTCCTGTCCCGTTTCTTGTTCATAACCTATATAGACAACAAATGTAAAGTAACCAGCCAAACAGAGACCGCAAGAACACCGCGTGACGAGAACACAGAAGAAGAACCATCTGCAAATTACACCATTAGCGAACTCCTGTTTGCGGATGATCAAGCACTAATAGCGAAATCAGAAGATGAATTACAAGACCACATGAATAGTCTAAATGAAATGTGTAGGGAACATAACATGAAAATTAGCACAAGCAAAACAGAGGTATTGACTATAAGTAAAGAAGAAAAAGCAACAACGATTCACCTAAACGAACATCCCCTGAAACAATTAAATAGTTCAAGTACATAGGAAGTATAATATCATCAAGTTGCAAATCGGAAGACGAGATAGAAAATAGATGCAATAAGGCAAACCAACTCATTGACAAATGGCACCAATACTAAAGAACAAACATGCATTAATAGTTACTAAGAAAGCACTTTACACCACAATGAAGAATTCAGGACTAAAGTGGGGGGTTATGGCTGCACTAGATTTTATTGGAAGACAGCAAGTCAAATGGTTTGCAAATGGCCATGCAAGTACACTACCAATAAACGGTTAGTATACCACAGCAAGCAATGATGTACAGACCAGATGGAAGCAGAGAAAGAGGCCGACCTCGTAAACGATGTACGGATGGAACAGCAGATTCCATGGGAATATCGATACATGAAGCCCATAAGCGGGCACTCTCCCGTTGCTTAACTTCACCTCGACACTGCAAGATTCACGAGGAACGTGATATCTAATTAACATTTTGATAAGGGACACGACTAAGTCAAGAGACATTACTACAATAATTATAAGTGAATTATGTTATTTAAATAATTGTAACATTTACCTCAATAGTTTATAAAATTGTTATAGAAATAAAAGAAGAGTTATATACGGAATAAATAATACTAATGAATGTAAGTGATCTTAAAAGATTTTGTAAAAGGTATGGCTTTATTTTACTTGCGTGAGAGGTTTATACTTCATATTTATGTTTCACTTCGTTATTAGATTAAATGCGTTATCATTTAGATGACATGTTTCTTAAAGACAGTAGAAAATATTGTTTGCTTTTCGGCCTTTTGTCTAAGATCAAAGTGTAGTTCCTGCACTTGATCTTGCCAGGGTCCGGGATGATCACCGAACACAACTGACACACAGGGACGCGGGACTTTGTTGGGTGGCTCTGGCCCCTTTGGGAACCGTGAGTCCTCTTTAAAAAAAAAAAAACAACAACCAGTAAAAGGCTATCTAAAACCTATTATAAATACATACCGTGGCGAAAACTTTCGTATACCCGGGTTCGAAACCCAGCGGTGCTGGTTGTTGTGTGTGTGTGTGTGTATGTGTGTGTGTGTGTGTGTGTGTGTGTGTGTGGGTGGGTGGGTGCGTGCGCGTGCGCGTGCGTGTGCGTGTGTGTGTTGTGTGTGTGTGTGTGTGTGTGTGTGTGTGTGTGTGTGTGTGTGTGTGTGTGTGTGTGTGTGTGTGTGTGAGAGAGAGAGAAAAAGGCATAGGTGCCGGGCTTTCAGAAAGCAATGGTAATTTTTTTTTGTCAACATCTTCCAGTTGATTGTTGATTTCTTGGCGAAATTACGCTCAGTAGTTTGCCATTGCTTTCTGAGCGACCGGCTCACATAACCCATAAGTTATCGACACGGAGAGAACCGCTACCAATTCTCGCGCACATCACGATACTCACGACAGTATACGGGATTACTGAGCAAGTCGTGTTACGCGTAGACTAGGGAGACCGGCAATGGCAAACTACTGAACTTAAAACTTGCCCAGGAATCACGAACAACCAAAATGCTGGGGATGACTGCTACGTACTGTGAAGGACATGCAACTAATTTTACATTTAAAAAAAAAGAATACATCCTCACATTACTTTGGCATTCTGCCAACATTTTACAAAACATGTATTTCAGCCATTAAAGGACACGAACAACTACTACACAAGAAAACACACACAACCTACAAGCATTTAGTTAAACTACAAGCAACTCCAATACATCTCAATTAAAAGAGGGCATACATATTTCATAAAAGATAACACTAAAACTTTCTTTAATATTCACAACAGGCAGATAACCTCAAAAGAAAGGACAGTTACCTATAGGCTTATTTACAACATGACTCCAACAACAGAGAGAACAGTAACAATAACAAAACAAATACTACAGTGTCAGTTTTGTCAGACGGAATGTCCAAGAAACAGAAGAACACATCTATTACGAATGCAACAGAAATCATCCCAACAAGAAATCTCATACAAAATACCCTGAACAGTCATACAAAACAAAGAAGATATTATTCCAGAGCAATCATGATAAATTCCATTCCTTACTCCACACAAGACACCCACACAAAAGTAGTAGATTACGTAAAGTATCCACATAAGATGAAGTTAAGCATCATCAATTCCAGCAACAGCATGATGTTGAGGTTGGAAATCGTGTGAGCGGTGAAATGTTCGGTCGGAGAAAGTGGGTCGTGAGAGCGGGTAAAAATATCTGGGTCATGGGTGAAAATGTGGGTCGGGGGAAACTTGAATGTTTTTGAAGTCTGTGTGAGTAAAAGTAATTAAGGTGGTGGTTATGTGGGAATTATGGTTTTTAGCGGGGTATGGAGTCTGAGGGAGAAACAGGTGGTTATGTGTATTCGTTTCGGTGTATGGAGGTGGTAGGTTTGAATCTCCGGTTGGTAAGTATATGATATGTTGTCTACTTCTGTGAGGGCCATGTGTTTAGTGGAAAATATATGGATGGTCATAAATCTTAAACGTTATCGTGTGATGATAAGAGGGTGGTTGCGTGTAGAGAGTGTGGGATTCGAACCAGTGGTAGACCAACACTGTGATGCTCAAGAAGGTAGTCGCGTGTAGAGAGTGATTAGAATAGGTGGTAGAACTTAAAAGTTGTGTATTCGCGTGAGTATATGGAGGTATGAATCGTCGGTACCTTTCAAATCTGTGAGGATCATGTGTTTAGTGGAAAAATATAGGGGATGTTCTTAAATGTGTGATGATCAAGAGGTGGTTGGGTGTAGAGAGTGTGGGATTCGAACCGGCGGTAGACAACTACGGGTGATGCTCAAAGAGTGGTTGCGTGTAGAGAGTATAGGATTCGAAACATTTGTATGTTGTCTCTTTTCTGTGATCGCCATGTGTTTATAGGACTATAGTGGCAATAGTATATGGGGTGGTCATAAATCGTAAACGTAATGGGTATTGATACGAGGTGGGGTGTTATGTAGAGGGTCGCAGTCACTATCAGCTGAAAAAGTAAAGATGGTCGTAGGAGTCTGGTGGGGTGGACTGGGATTAATAATATATTGAGGGGATGGTGACCTAGGTCTGAGTGGGTGCTGTGCTGTCTGGAGGACTCTGTCTTAGCATCAGTGGTGCCGGTGGGGTTGTCGGTGTTTGTTGTCATCGATGGTGTCAGCGGGCTCGCAGAACACGCCGTCTGAAGAAACGAAGGACTATCTTGATCATTGATTGTCAATACGCTTCGCATTACATCCCCCAGATGATTGTCGACAACCTCTCTGAAATTATGACCTATACACGTATGAGTGAGTTGGTTGAAGTGGTACTCTAGGCAACGAGCATAATATTTCATACTATTCGTCTCCAGTTAGAGGAGGGTAGCCTCAATGCTGTCACGCGGGTTTATTGTCTATAACAGACATATACACAAATGCATAAACAAAAAGATACATACGTACAGACATGGTCATCACAAAGGCAGACACAACCATACATACACCCAAAGACAGACATGAACAGTGACACACACCCATATCCTCTTCCATACATACAGACATCACAAGTACAGACATCTCAAGTACACACAAAGACAAGTACAGACAACTCATACCATTACTACTGTCAACATCAGCTATACACAAGTACAGACATCACAAGTACAGACCCAACCACAAATACACCCAAACGACAGACATGAACACAAATACTTGATACACACAACCACACACGTACACACACACACACACACACACACACACACCACACACACACACACAAATCCGAGGCGGGCGGGTACCGGTGCGTGAGAAAATCACCACACACGTTTCGGTAACGGGGGCGGAGGTTACGTGAGAGAACCACCACACATACGCTTCGTCAGCGGGGCACGTACGGAAATATGTCAATAATAATACTACCATGTGAGGAGGGTCCTCTGTGGCGTTTTGAGATGCTACCAGTAAAACCTTGGCCGTGATATGAATGGGGTGATGGTCATAATAATGGTAGTTACATAAACACAAAGACATACACAAGTACAGACATACACAAATACAGAGACATACACCCAAAGACACACACACAAACACACACACAAAGAAGGTCACAAAAATACAAAGACAACCAGACAGACACACACATACATACAACGCATACCATTACTACTATCAACATCAGCTATACACATCCACTCACACACAAGTACAGAGACATCACACATACAGACATACAAGTACAGACACGTACACACGTACAGACAGGAACACATACACTTCTACATACAGACAAATACAGACACACTATCACAAAGACAGACAAACACAAGTACAGACAACGCATACCATTACCACTCTCAACATCACCTATACACAAGTACAGACACACACACACACACACACACACACACACACACACACACACACACACTTGTACATACAGACATCAATAGTGCAGACACTTACACGCGTACAAACAGGAACGCATACACTTCTACATATACACAAATACAAACACAAGTACAGACAATTCATACCATTACTACTGTCACCCTCAGCTATACACAAGTACAGAACACACAACCACACACACACACACGTACAAACAACCACACCCAAGTACACACAAGAACGCAAACACTTTTACATACATACAAATACAGACATCACAACTACAGACACAGGTACACATACACCCAAAGACAGACACACACGTACAAACACTTGTACATACAGACATCACATGTGCAGACAAGTACACATATACTTCTACATACAGACAAATACAGACATCACAAGTACCGACACAACCACACAAGTACAGACACAAGTTCAGAGACATAAAAAAAACCCACAAAAACACACTTGTACATACAGACATCCCAAGTACAGACACCCAAGTGCAGAGGACAGACAAACACACGTAAGACACACTCACGCATACATGCATACACACAAAACACACACAGACATCACAAGTACAGACACACACACAAATACAGACACATACACACTTGTACACACGGACAAACACAACTACACACACCCATCTCCTATCATTACTACTGTCACCACAATAGCATCTATACACAAGTACACACACACACACACAAGTACAGAAAACCCATACCATTACTACTGTCATCACAACTATACACAACTACACACAGACAGACATATTCACCCATACACACTTGATATACACATATACAAAGACAACCATACAGACATAACGATTGCAGATACAAACACACGTACAAACACGTACATACAGACATCACAAGTGCAGACACCCATATCCTCTTCTTTGCCCACAAGAATATCACAAAATACACAAACCACATACCCTTTTTGGTAACGAACGCGGATGTTCGAGACAACCCTTACGTCATCAGCGCCATATGAAAAAGTCATTAAGTGGTAGCGTGAGTCATCGGTCACATGAAGGAGGGCGGGCGGTTGCGTGAGAACAGGTTGTCTACAAAACCGCCACGTCAGCTATGAAGTGTCGTGTGCAGAACCAGTGTATAAAATAGACGGCGTCTCCTGTGAGCTCAGTCGCTCTACAGCAGTTCACGTGGTGATTTGACTACCCTTCGGTACAGAGGTATTTGTGAATCAGGCTGGTGTGAGTCGCTTAGCGTTGTTCGTGTAGTGAGCAGATATTGTTCACGTGCTGATTTGGATAGCGTTCGCTACAACGGTATTTTTGTGAATCAGGCTGGTGTGAGTCGCTTAGTGTAGTGACATGTCGTCAGCATCTGATTGTTGATAAACTATTGAAACATATATTGTTGTGTATTCTTACTTACACCAGAACTTTTTGCGGTTGTAAAAAAACCGAAAGTGTGGAACACAGTTGTGTGAGTTATTCATATACTACCACGTTTATAAATATGACCAGCAAAGCTACTTTCCTGTGTTCAGTGTGCGACAAAGCCTATTGTTATAAGTATAACCTTAATTGCCACATTCGGACCATTCACACCCATGAGGATCAACCACTCTTATGTCATATCTGTGGACAACGTTTCAATAGAAAAGGCAATCTACAACGACACATAAACGCACAGCATCAGCCACGTATGAATACACCAGAACCAAACACTACATCTCCATCAACAACATCATCACATCAGAGAACACCACCACATGTATATTTACGGCATCCTCGTAGTGTAACGCAAGTACCAGACTGCCACCACTGTGCCTTCAATGATAACGTACCCGCCACAATGGGAGCATTCATAATGATGAAATATATACGTGTCAGTTACGTGACAATCTATATAATACGAACCTACAACGTTACTTACGAACACATCACCAGACATCACGAGAAACGACGACACCCTTAGACACCCAATACAAGGACCTGACAACACGTTCACACATAGTAGCAGAGGATATCCAACCAAATGATAGGGACAGCTTGGCAGCCCTTAAGGCGTACTGCAAGGACCTGTCGATTATGCTACCCAATCAAGTGGTAGTATTAGAAAAAAAGTGTCGACCACCGCTACCGGGTGGTTTTGGTATGACACATTCATAAAAAGAAGTATTCAGATATCTTGTGTGATATCTCATGTGTGATGACCTCGACAACAACAGTGTTGTTTTGATAGTCCTATGTATGATCAGAGCCTGGAGACAGGCAGGACTACTCAGACATCTGTATACACAAGATTGAAGATCACTAAACCAGAATCAAATTGTGTTGAATCAAAAAGTTCACTAACCATGTATGTCATTGATTATGATTTTTTTTTCTTATGACACTGATATATCACTAAACTGTTTTGATGAATATGTTGTGAACACACCACACATATTTTGGTGATAAAATATTGAAACCAAGTTTTTTGTTTGTTGATTTTTCTGTAGTGTTTTGTTTTCATGGCGTTTTCTTTTTTTTTGTCGGAGAGGGATGAACAGAGACACATACAGACATGTACAGAGACATTTGATACAGACATGAACAAATTCGGGGGAAAAGTTATGGCAAATACAGAAATATTTCATGTCAAATGTATGAAAAAGTAGGAAACTTTGCTAACCAAATACGGAAAGATACTGACCAAAATACGAAATGTCTCGGCCAAATGTTATGAAAAGTATGAAAAATCTGTTGCCAAATGGGAAAAATAGTCATTAGAAGTACTGGGAAATATATCGTCCAATCTTATAAAAAGTAGAAACATTGTTAGCAAAGGAAAATGTTGGCCAAATACAGAAATAGCTCGACCAACTTTATAAAAATTAGGAAAAAATATTAGCCAACACACACTAAAATGTTGACCAAAGTTATAAATATCACATCCAAACTTATAAAAGTAGGACTTGTTACCAAATGTGAAAAATATTGACCAAGTAAAGACAATTTCAACAAATTATACTTGTCACAAACTTATGATAAAAAAAAAAAATCTGTCAGCCAAACTAAGAAATAGCTATGGAAAAGTAAGAACTATGTCGACCAAGCTAAGAAACAATGTGTTACCAAAATTAGGAAAAAATGTAACTTCTGTAGTCAAACGTGTCTTGAACTTTTATCTGAAAAGACATTTCACAATACATAATCATCAACGTCACCACTTTCCTTATTTTACATTACCGAACAGCTTCAACTTCAGCGTACCTGCTACAGAAACCCTTATACATCACTCATCTCTCCACACTCTTGGTTGTTTTCTTTCTAACACAAAGTGTCTCGGTCTCTTCACAACTTTTCCATGTAACACAAGAACTCCACACCTTCGTTGTACATGAGCTCTAATGAAACAGTCATAACAACATGCATGGCCATGCAATCTGTGACTCCATCGGGGATAGTTTTGATATCATCCGAGTATTCGTCAGCAAAGATCCATTTCCCATGGCTGACATCTTCAACTTGCTATACCACATCTTATTCTAACATACACTTTACATGAAATTTCCCAAATTTGGGATCTATTAAAGAATACGTAATAGAATGAGATACACAAAGACAACAAGAACATATCATACAAAACAGCCCACAAAATAGACTTAGAACTAAACTCACTACCATATCAGATGAACCTCCCAGCCAACAAAAACAACTACTACTAGAACACAAACATATCATAATAGAAATCATAATGAAACGAAATACAACAAACACATGACACAGATAAGGACACACAGAGCTTACATTACCAGACAAAACACCTGGACTCAACCAAATTTTGCTTCTTGCACTGTAGAATTCTACCAACACTTCTTTCCTATCACCAAAACTAAACATCTACCAAGAACACAACCACTGGGCATTTGTCCAACATAATACCGAAATAAACATACAACCACCACCTTAATTACACTATAAACTGTGATACTTTTAGTCCGTTACATATAAAAGTGTGACTCTACACCTGCTAGAGTACGACACCCATAAACATACATGAAGAGCTATATTGTAAGAACTATACCATCAAATGCCTAAGCTCTAGAACGATTCCAGCAAGAAACAGTAACTGTGTTTATTTCAACCAATAATATCAACCAGTGAACTATCTCTGAACACTGTAATATTTCATACGGGACAGTGAGAGCAATCCATACTTGCTGTTGCTACAAATCTTTGCAAACAGCCGAAACAGAACAACATCGACAACAACACTCAAGAGACAGCCATACTAACTTTAACATTCATGGCATAACACACGAACGAAGGGACGTCAACGCGCACATCATCGTTGGAATTATGTAATTAATTAGTTTACTATTAAATATGTATTAGATTTCCATTAATGATGTATATAAATTGTGTTAACCTGTAACTTGTACATATTCTACTTTAATATTACAGACGGTACCATTCATAGGCTAAATAACCGTCCTATACAAGTGTCTCTAGTTAAATTATAACCTATTTTTCATTCATTGTACAAAAAGTACGTATTTTCTTAAAGGGCAAATATCGCCTAGCCCATTTTTTCTAAGGGCAATAACGCTTACCTCAACTTTAAGTATATATTTTAGCCAATTACTATTTTGAATGACAGATGAGTGAATGACTGCGTGAAAGGATTAAATGAGAGAACGATACACTTGGCGGACAAATTGTACGCAAAACGTATTCATTGTAATTTGTCTGCGTCTTCCATGTAAAAGTGCATGACTTGTCTAATTTGTCAATACATGTGTAGAACTTAGTTTAGTAGTGAGTTTAATTTAGTAGTTAATGTAATATACTTAGTTTAGCAGTTAGGATACATCTAAGCACCACTACTTGGAATGCCTAGTCAGGTATTGCACACAGTGCAGTATTACATGATTGAGGTTATCCCAACTCGTGACGCTTGGAATTACACCACACATTCAGCACGCACGTTACAATAACCTCAAAACTCAACACTATCAATTTAAAATACAGTCACTTTATTAGATACATCAACTTATTAGTTAACACACTAACAAGCCAACAGGGACACATGTAGTCTGAGGGGGACAAAAGAACAAGGTAACTACATATTTAGCATTATATAACATACGGGAGTAAAAGTGTATAGAAATACACACACAGATCAAGATTTGAAGGTGTACTTATTTAGCCAAGACTTCGGTCTTGTTAACCTTCTTTTATATAGGGGTTATTTGTCTGGGTACCATTTCGGGTACTATGAGAAGGGCGAGTTGTAAATACAACTACTAAAACGCCACGTAACTTCGGTCTTATAAGCATATTTAAGCACACGAGAGACAGGGATCTCTGCACCAAATCAGACAAGTGTTGTATGGTAGAATACATGAGTTTTTAGTGCTAGTAGGTAGGTTACCAGGTTACTATCCACCAAACTACAAACACCAACTTTAGGTGACTCGGTGACAGAATTAGAACGGATCTAATTACCCAACAACAAATCATGTCAGGGGGGAGGGGGGATCCTGTCACCGCCTCACTTCCATATATAGTAGAGGGCTGCAACTCCAGCCCAAGGGAGACCATTGAGTCGCGCAGGACCCGAGTAATCTAGAACCTTCTCGAAAGAGCTTGTCACCAAGTCCATTGTCAGAGCCTAGCTACGCAGCGACATCGTTACGGCACCCGGCGGACAAGAGTTGTCGGCTGGCGAGATTCTTACCTGACACGCGACCAGCGCTGACGACAGACGCACGCAAAGCCACGTGACCCCACCAGAGGCAGTGGACAGTGTGCGTGATAGCTTAGACCAAGCTGGGACAGGACTCTGAACGGACGTGTGTGACGAGAGCAAGGCGTTTGTGTGAATCTCCGTGGTTGTAAGCTGAACGACTGATATCTTGAGCGCCAGACCTATGAGCTGTAATGTGGTTGTGAGTTATATGTTGTACATTGCTGTAATTATCGTTATGTATTTAATGTGGCAATAAATCCATAGAACTTGTGTTGCTGTGTCTTACGTCGAATCACGTTATACTGTACTGTCTCACATGTGTTAGCCAACGAGCCTAATAGAAGATCCTGACATGTGTGGACGTGGGTTGCTCGTCTTTATTTAAGAACCTAATATATTTAGACGTGTGTTGTTCGTCTTTGTTATTTAAAACTATAATTCTTGTACTTGTAAAATTTGTCAAGGTTATAGTGATGTACATGTGATCGGAAAAGTCTCAGTGTGATCCATTACTACATTGTCTAAATATGTTTAAGATCATTAGTAAATGTACAGTACATATTGTTTGATCCTGTAAACGTGTTAAACATTTGTGATTTGTGAAAATTGTCACCGTTTGACCTTGTCAACATTGTGATTTTGCCGCCATTTTGACCTTGTCGCCATCTTGTAAACTTGATGTCTTTGTCCTTACTGAATGTCATCTTGATGTAAGTGATGTGTCATCAATGTTATTGAGTGTTCAAATACAGATAGATTGTCTTTGTTTATTGAGTTTGTGGAACGCAAAGAGTTTTGGAAAGAGTGTAACTTCTGTTGAAAGAAACACTGTTGACGACAAATTTACGACATACAATTATACTCAACGCCATCCAAACCTAATCAACACTTAGTGACTTACAGGCACACACCAACAAACACACGCTAACTTATTTCTCTCCAAAAACAAAGCAGGTTTTTGCGTACCATCCATAACCCTGCCGTAGAGGTCATTAGTGGTTCCGAAGTACGACCTTACAGTTTTCTAGCCCGATTGCCCAACCATTCGTCACCATATCCAAGGGCACTTGAGTATATTTTTCTTCACTTTAACTTTACGTATGCATTAGTGGGCACGCATCGTATAGTCAAATCAATTGTAAGTTATTTTTCTACTAACCATTTACAACATATTTTGTGTGGTTGATTTTCATTGACATATTTTCTCCATCATGTCGTCATTATTTGATTTCATCGATATGGGTTTAAAATTAAAGTTAGAAGGTGATGAATTAACACAATGGAGTGAGAAGAAATACGCTGAGTACTGTGAACGCGAAGATAGAGCAGCAGAAAGAGCTCTAAAACAAGCAGAAATGGCTGCAAAACAAGCTGAGGCAGAAACAGCCTTGAAACAGGCAGAGATTGAAAAAGCTGCCAAGCAAGTAGAGGCAGAAACAGCTCTAAACAGG
>JACEFZ010020208.1:0-70000 GCA_014155875.1 Cepaea nemoralis
TTTCTTTTTTTTTAAACTTTAATTTAAAATTTTTTCCCGAAAAAAGAAGGAAAAAAAAATGGAATTTTTTTTTTATAAAACAAAAAAGGGTCTACTATAGAGAAGGAGGCTTATGCTATCCATTACGCTCTTCAGAAACTTAACTACTATCTACATAACGCAGATTTCATCATTAGAACTTACCACATGCCTTTAAAATCTTTGTTAGAAGCTCCAGTGCAGAACAGAAAAATACAGACATGGGCGTTGAATCTACAGGGATACAATACGAGAATAGAATACATACCAGGCAGGAACAACACATGCGCTGATTTATTGTCTAGAATCCCATATCCACAGTCATCAGGAAACACGGAAGATGAAGGAGAACCGGAGATAGACGACCGAAACTGGCAAGTAAATATATTAGATTCTGCCATAATAAATAGAGAAGACTTTGAGAGTTTACTGTCGGATCAAGAGTCTTAACCTAGAGCAGAAGACCCACAGTTAGCACAATTTAATATGAAAGAAAAACAAGAATTAGATCCAAAAATCTTAGAAATAAAACAGAAATTAAAAGAAACGGATGAGAATAAGTATAAGAAGAATTATTTAGTTTTGCAAGAGGATGAACAGTTATATTACATGAGCGAAAGAAACGAACAGCTAAGGAAATATATTCCAAAACATTTAGAAAGTGAAGTTTTAAAAGCATATCATGATAAGAATGGTCATCTAGGTCGTGATAAATTAGTGAAAGCACTCATGAATAAATATTATTGGCCAAATTTATTTAAAACTGCTTGTAAATATGTCGATACGTGTGAAAGATGCAGATTAAGGAATATGAAAACAATTAAGTGTCCTTTACAGGATACAGATATTCCTGAGTTTCCTATGCAAAAGGTTAGTTTAGATATATCAGGTCCTCACTCTAGAACATTATCGGGGAATGTATATCTAATTCATATAGTGGACGTCTACAGTCTTTGGCCGGAAATATATGCAATTCCAGACAAGAGCGCAGATACTATCATTAATATCTTTTTACAGGAATTTATACCAAGGTTTAGTTGCCCACAGATTGTACTTACGGATAATGGTAAAGAATTTGTGAATAAGAAATTTGAAAAGTTATTAAAAGATTTGAATATAAAACATATAAAGACCTCTTACTATAGACCTTCTTCAAATGCTAAGAACGAAAGACAACATAGGACATTGTACGATGTTATAGCAAAGATTGTCGATGAACATGAAAAAGATTGGGATCTATTCTTAGGACCTGCGCTTAGCACTATATGCACAAATCAAAATGAGAGCACAGGGTATTCACCATTTTATTTAATACACGGGAGAGAGCCAATACTACCTATAGATAATCTGTTAAAACCAAGACGCAAATACTTGGGGGAAGACTTTCAAGAGGTCATCATACAGGAAATGCATAAAGCACACGTAAGATTAAAGAATAATATAATTAAAGCTAGAGAAAGACAGAAAAAGTACAGAAACGTGAATACAAAATTACAGGAATTTAAAGTAGGTGATAGAGTTTATTACAAGAAGCATAGAAGGAACTCTAAATTTGATGCTCGTTGGGTTCCAGGTTATTACATTTTAGAAAAGTTAGGAAATGTATCGTACAGTATAAAGAACCAGATCACGGGACATGTGGCAAGGGCACACGTAGAGCACTTAAGAAGAGATGAGGATGAGAAGGGAAACAATAATTATAATAATAATTGTTATTCAGACACCGTATACTTAGATGAACAAGTCACCAGAAGAGCTACAATAACCCCAGGTTTTGGAAAGATCCAGCACAAAGTCAGTTAATAACAACTCCAGTTTGTGATGATACTCAAGAACAGACAATACCGAAAACGATAGAAGACAATAATATGAATGAGGGTCATTATGATAGTATAGAATCTATGGAAGAGGAGATAGGTGCTCCATTTAAGAATACTAGACAAGCAACGAAAAGGAGAATAGAAAGACAGAGAGAAAGAGAAGTGAAAAGACAAAGGAGAATCAGAGATTATTCATCAAGCGGCGAAGATATGCCTCTACTAGAAAGGACGTTAAGAAATAATGATAGACAAATTAGATGGGATATAGAAAAGAAAAGATTGGCAGCTGCTAGTAATAGACAGACAGATGAAGAAGAAATGGATGAACATTCGGAATCAAATAGTAGTATGAAAGATACGGTATACGAAGAAGAAGATATTGATGTGGAAATAGCACTTATTCAAAGGAACTTGGAGTTACTGAGGAAATGGAAACGTAGGAAATAAATTGATAGAAAATACTGCAGATAGCAAGATATAAATTTCATGATTTAAAAAGGAAAATGATACTTGATGAGGTATATGACACATTAGTCATAGAAAAGGGTTCTATTGATATTTATAATGAGTTGTATTGAGGAAGTATTAAGATAACTAATATGGATGTAAATTCGAGTGAAACATGTTATTTTTTTTCCTGTAATTTAATGGCCGATTGATTTTATGTTTTGACTTCTTGAGTTTTCTTAGATAGATAAATAAATTATTGTTAGTCCGTAAAAGAGACTAACAATAAGATAGGATGTATGTTATATTATTTTAAAAATATGTTTTTCCTTGAATGAGTTGATATCTTTATTTAATATGAGGGGAAACATAAATGATGTATAAACACTTGGGGGGGGGGGGGGGGGGGGGGTATGATGTCCTGTTGTGATTTTATTTCGCTTAACTCATAATTTAAGTGAAATGTCTTGTGTGTTAATGAGAAATGAACATTGTCACTGTGGAGACAAAATGACATGGGGTTTTTGAGGGTCCGTGATATATGGACTGTATTAGAATAACGTTGATTGCAAGCAGTCACAGACATGAGTTCAGGGGTAATATATTGTTGCTGTTGATAACGGCATTAAGGGGTCGCTGAAAATTTCGGCAAGATATAGGAGCTGTGAAAAAACAGCGTTAATTAATTTAAAATGTTCATGGAATATGAACATTGGTTCGTGGTTGAAGGTGAGATAAGGAAATATAGACAAGGTTGTGGATGGCAATATAAATATTGAGTATATAAATGTTGAGGAAACTTAGATCCACTTAATTTATAGTGAACAGATATGTATTTCATAAGATATATTTTGAAAAAACTTTTTACAAAGGTTTTTTCGTTGGCAAGAGAGGTAAATGTGATTGTGTTGACTATTCATTCCTTATACTTTTCATAAACTGGGTGCGCACCCCTTCTTTACTTTTTCTAACTACATTTTTTTTCTGTCTATCCTGTGTTGTGAAAGAGTGAGAAATGTCATAATGTCAAGTGTACGATAACGATTGATACGAGATGTTCTTATGATATATATATATTTTTTTAAAGAAACTTGAAGAACCAAGAACGAAAAAAAGGTTCATAGTGGTTTGCTATGTGACAGGGAGAAGAGTTACAAATGGAATGAAATATTTACTTAACATAGAGTTAGTTTGGGGCAGATTAGAGAAATTGTGGGAGGTAAGGAGAGAAGATGTAGGATAGAGGGGTTAGGAGTTAAAGACTTTTGAAGGAAAAAAGTCTTTTCAAAAACATAGGGAGGTATAGCAGAATGTATTAGTGTAGGCGTGCAAGGCTACAGCACGCTTGAGCATCAATATAGAAACAGCTAGAAGGATGCTCAAGTCGTGACGTGGCTTGTTGTTGGGGTAGTCAGTAAAACACCAAGGACAGGAGAAGAGAAGTTACCATCATGATCAAATTGTACTGTGAATTTGTATCGACCATCATAATGTAATTAAAGACCTGTTTTGAAATAACCTAACTGATCTCGTTGCTCCTCTGAATACACGCATTGTTATAAACCACCTGTGGATATAAAGGACGATTGTAGAGATCGGATGATCGGCCGGAAGGCTCAAATATCGCAGGTTACTAGACAATGGCATGGTTATTGTAATCCCAAGTCCTACAAGAAACACATGGAAATTATAAACTAATTAGAAAAATTAGACATAGACTGTCATAATTTTCTGGTCACGTTACGAGAGGAAATCAGTTGGAGAACTTGGTGACAAATGGCAAGATTGAGGAGAAAATAACAAGGGGAAGGCAGAGAAGTAAATACCTGGATGGCTTGGCCACGTGGTATTGTCGAGATAAGAACACAGAGCTGATACACGACTGTGGTAATCGTGTGGGGTGGCGAAACATGACCTCCCAAGCTTATCGGCATGGCACAGGATATTGATGATTGTTTCGATTTGATTTCACCATTATCACTACCCTGTTCAACTTCAAGAAGAAGTTATAGTTGGGGTCCATCACCGGCTCAGAATGATAGTCCTGTGACTTGACAGCCACCAAAGCAGCTGAATATGGTTTTACCCTCACAGTCCTATCAATCCGAAGGTGATTGTTGTCCACCACACGGGGTAATGGACCGCAGTGTGATTGTAATTTCTAACACACTTTTAAGGTTTTCATTTGGAGCCCCCCCCCCCCCCCCCCCCCCCCCCGGCACATCAACTCCGGCTTTTCTAGGAGCCGTCACGGCAAAGTGGTTATCGAACTTGCCTCTCAACATTGTGATCAGGGATCAGTTCCTTTTTTTTTTTACACAAGTAAGGCGCTGGAATTGACCCAGTCTTGTTGTAACGGCTCCCCCCCCCCCCCCCCCCCCCCCCCCAATTTTTTAAATTTTTTTTTCGAATTGTCTGGATAGGAAAACTTATGAGGAAGGAAAGTTGAAATTGGCCACCCTACCTCGTTATGTCCTGGTCTAGAATATGGGAAGGTCCTAATGGCCACACTGCAAACGGAAGTAGCTGCTAAGGGACTTCTTCCTTAGGTACCTGTTCCGTCGCAGACATCAGCGATCATGACTCTTCAATGTTATCACCATCTCATCCTGTTCCTCTTCTACCCTGCGGTGTCGATGTGAAGCACAAACAAACTGAGAATGCCCGTTTATGGGCTTCATGTATCGAGATTCCCATAGACTCTTGTTATTTTCTCTGTCCATCGTTTACATGGTCGGTCTCTTCTGTTGATTCCATGTGGTCTGTACATCATTGCTTGTTGTGGTATACTGTCAGCTAGTAGCCTAGTTATGTGGCTGAACCATTTCACTTGCTATTTTCTAATTAAATCTAGCGCTGCTATCACCTCCACTTGAGTCGTGACTTTTTTTATTTCTGGTTTTCTCTTTTCTTGATAAGTTTAATATTCTTCTCAAGAACCTAATTTATGATTTCTAATGTTTCTTTTCTCTTGTACTGTCATTGTCCAGGTTTGGTTTTGGTAGAACGAAGTTGGTAGAAAGATTGTTTGTTTAGTATCTACAGATGCATGTTTGTTCTTTAGTATTGGTGCCATTTCACCAATGAGTTGGCTGCCTTATTACACATATCCTCGATCTCGTCTTCTTATTTGTAATTTGATGATACTTCCTAAGTACTATGTTATCAGCCATCAGATATTTTGATGATATTATACTTTCTACGTTCTATGTTATCTGTCATCAGTTATTTTGATTATACTATACTTCCTAAGTATTGTGTTATCAATCATAAGATATTTTGATGATATTATACTTCCCAAGTTCTATGTTATCAGTCATCAGATATTTTGATGATATTATACTTCCTAATTATCTTTTTCATTATCTTCCATTATTATGTTTTATAAGATATTTTGATGATAGTATACTTCTTAGGTATTATGTTATTTATCATCATATATCTTGATGAAGTTGGTGTTGCTTACATTTCTATTTGTTGTCCAGCTATTTCAACTGTTCACACACAACTTCCCCTCTCTTCCATTCCTCGCGTATTGTCCACACACACAGCTACTTTGTTTGTTCCACATCACCTGTTGATAATCCCCTGCATTTCGTGTGTCTTTCTCTTATGTCTTCAATGAGTTGAGCTGACTTAAGTCTAGAACCAACAAAACATCACTCAGGACATTCCCATTCGTGCTCCGTCCTCATCTTCAATAGCCAGTGAAGAACCCCTATTCTAATGGTATCAGTGGTAGCCTAATTATGTGCCCGCCTGGCCTCGAGTGTCGGCCAGATCCCCTGATCACTCCCTGTAGAATCATTCTCTCCATGCCACGATGTCTTCAATGATTGATCTTGTACTACATGCAATCTCAACAGAACAACCGATATCGTATTCAAACAATTGATGTCTTGAGGTAACACTAGTCTCGGTCTGAAAGAGTTAAACACATCATATTGGACTGATTTTAACTCTGTAAACCTGGTAATTAATACACGACATCAAGGGTTAACTAGTGTTTCTGATGAATTAACGGGACTGGACATAGCATCACAAAAACGTTCAGTGTAGATGCATTTGAAATACTGCGTTAGCTGCTGCGTGGATATCATGCTCCCGAAGAAGGCTAGATGATGAAAGTTGAGACGATGATGCTGATGATGATAATGCTGATGATGATGGCGATAATAATGATTATGATGATAGTTCTATTAATGACTATGACTATGCTGCTCGTGGTGGATCGGTTGATAAAGACATTGATAACGCGGGTAGTGATAATGCTGCTGAAGACAATATTGAAATTCAGCTGAATAACCAACTGCATGGACACAAATCAATAACTAACTGTACGTGTGTCCATAGATAGCATTTCAGAAACCAGAAATTTGTTATCATAAAAGTCGCTAAAATGTAACCAGTTGCTAAAATGTAACCAGTTGCTAAATCCAGTGTTAAGCATTGCTAGCTGCTGCACTTTTGGGTTTATCCGATGGACTTTTGGCTTTCCTCACATTGCACAGCCACTTAATAATCCTAGCGTTTCTTTCAACGATGGACGTCTGATGTAGACTGCGATCCGTGGACTGGGAGTCGCTCCACTCCTGGTCACTACGCGAGTATGTGCTGCATATGCTGGCTGCGTCGTGGGAATCTAGAGAGCTCATGCTGTCGAAGATCTCACTGCTTTGCAGTTCTTTTAGTCTGGTTATTGGCTCCAAGACTCCTTTTTCCAACCCCATCTGGTTGAAGAAGTTCTCCAGGTCGGTTCCAACACTAGCTCGCGACAGTCTGCTATGGTTTGACACCAGGGAGCTATCCCGAGAATGTTGGCCCTCCAGTTGGCAGCTGATATCAGAATAAGATCTGGGCACTGATGAGCAATGAGGCGTTGGTGATAGAGACAGCGGGGAGGCACTCTGTTGCTCAAATTTCCCACTGAGAGATGAGTTGGATCGCGTGATCTCCCGTGTTTCGCGATCCTCTTCCTGTGGGTTGCTGGATTCCATGGATACTGATGGAATAGCACTGATCTCTGATTCATAAACAGCTTGATCAACACTCTCTATGGACATTTCCAGTCTAGAAGGTGGTAGAACACTACTATTTCCTACAGTTGCAAATCTGGAATCAACAATTGTTGGGCTACTGTCTAGTTTCGTAACGTGTGAGTCTATTCTTGTGTGGCTACCGCCAGATGAAGTTGATGTTTTGCGATGTAGATCCCTGCGCCTGCTTTGCTCTACACCGTTACTGCTCATATAAGATCCTGCAGATGGTGGTTTAGCATCTGGTACTTGAATGTCTGGACCATTCTCTACAATACAGATCTTTCGAGCAACTAATTTCTGCGAATTAATTTCTGGTTTAGCTTTAATAATAGGCTTTCCCGTGGGAGTTTGAGCATTTTCGGTTGAAGACTGCTCTTCAAAGGTTTTCACCTCCTTTGGTGATTGCAGAGAGTCTTCCTGGTGATGCAAGTGTGCCCTCAGAACTGGCAGTTGTCAAACAATGTGTTTGATACTCAACCAAGCTATGTTTCCTTTGGACAGAACTATCTGCTATTGATGTTTGAGTGTTAAATTGCGAGGCTTCTGGCGTAAGATCTTTGCTGAAAGATGATAAATTGTGCAGTGAAAAGGACGATGAAAGAGCTTTAGTGAGGCACGCGGCTGAACTGTTTTTGCTGTCAGAAAGTGGACATCTGAGTGAAAGTTTCCTTGGCAGAGGCACTGGTTTTACTATGGACTTTCTGGGCGCGGGCATTGGTTTCTTTGGTATCACAGCACCGAACTCATCCTTCGCACTTGTTTGCTCATTCTTGAGCACCTCTTGCTTCTGTTCATCATTGTGTGCAACAGAACTTCCAGAACGAAGTATTGTCAATTTAGCTTGAGGTTTGGAACTAGGTGTCGCAGCGCTTTTCACACGAAACACCGATGCTGAAACAAAATGTGGAGTTACTTCTTTTTGCAAGTATGGTTTGGATACCACTAACTCTTCCTGAACACTTTGAGTCCGCCCAGAATTAATGCCTACACTGGCATCTTGAGTGGGAAGCAAATCACTGCCATCTAAACAATCATCTTTGGAATCATCACTTGTGTCATTGTTGTTCTCGTCACTGCTGTCATCTACTCTTGCGAAGGATGCCTGGGACAGGTCGTAGTGTGATTTTGATCTTGGCGGTTCTGTCTTCTTGGCGTCGCTGGGGTATCTGGTCAAAGAATTAATGTTTGTGTTAATATTTCGTGAATAATAACCATAAGTCATCATGGTAATTAGCACTACACAGACAGACACACACACACACACACACATATACACACACAGACACACATAGACGCACATAGACACACACACACACATATACACATATACACATACACATAGACACACATAGAGAACACACATACAAACATACACACATACACACATAGACACACACATACACACGTACACACATAGACACACATGCACACAAACACATACACATAGATAGACAAATACACACATACACACATAGATGCACACATACACACAAATAATCACACATACACACAAATAATCACACATACACATTTACACACACACACACATATATATATATATATATATATATATATATATATATTATATATATATATATATATATATATATATATATACACACACACACATACACACATAGACATATACATACACACATACACACACCATAACAGCAACAGTAGTGGGGGTGGGGGTGCGCGTCGGCTAAGCTGATAGTGAGCTGCACTGATAATCTCATGAGCACGGTTGAACCAGGGTTCCACGCCTGGGCTCGTCCCTCGCGAAAGTGAGGGTAAAGACTGACCACCTATTCCTCCGTGCACTCAGGCCTGCAACATGTGATGGTGCTCTCACATCACAGACTCATGGCGGGAAATTACCTCGCGACGTATATGATGATGATTGTGTATTTGACAGTTGTGGTTGTGTATCTGACAGTTGTGCTTGTGTATCTGACAGTTATGGTGGTGTATCTGACAGTTGTGGTGGTGTATCTTACAGTTATGCTTGTGTATCTGACAGCTGAGGTGGTGTATCTGACAGTTGTGGTTGTGTATCTGACAGTTGTGGTGGTTATCTTACAGCTGTGCTTGTGTATCTGACAGTTGTGGTTGTGTATCTGACAGTTGTGGTTGTGTATCTGAAAGTTGTGGTGGTTATCTGACAGTTGTGCTTGTGTATCTGACAGTTGTGGTTGTGTATCTGACAGCTGTGTTTGTGTATCTGACAGCTGTGTTTAAGATCATAACTGTAATGCTGTGTTCAGAGACGGTGGAAAGAACGCAGGCAATGAATTACCTGGGAATACGGTTTGATCGAAGCCTTGCTTATAATGTGCACATAGACCAGGTGATAACAAAGGCCAAGCGGGGTTTGGCAGCGATGCGGGTGATGGCGGCAGCAAACTGTGAGCAGCGCCATCTATGTCTTCTGTACGAGGGGCTGGTCATGTCTGTTTTGGAGTATGCAATGGCAATCCTGACTCTCAGCCATACGCAGATAGAAAGGATGGAAAGGATACAGAATGAAGCAATGCGCATTATTCTTGGATGTACAAGAGATACAGCATGCAGGGCGATGCGCTACCTTCTTGATTTTCCAACCATTGAAGAGAGAATACAAGTTTGCAGGGCACGCGCCTACCTCAAAATTAACGCAAACACACAACATCCACTGCATAGCGAAATTAGGAAGGTGAAGGGCAGCAGGTTAAAAAGAGGACGGTCGTGGATGGGTCAAGCCGAAGACATTCTTCAACAGGTGTGTTCACTTGAGGACTTAGAACCTGGCGAGGAGTGGGTGCAAGTGCCAACAGACTTCTGCACATCCTTTTCAGTTTGCATCCAACTAGATAGAAAATGCAGACAAGAAAATCCGGCTGCTGTTGAGGCTGAAGTACAAGCGTTGATTTTCGAGAATTCGCTAGACGGTGACGCGGTCATCTACACAGATGGGTCGGTCGTCCGACATGTGAGAAGCTCATGGGCCTTTACAGCTCGGGCCGGAGGGAGAATTGTGAAGGAGGACTCTGGTGCTTTCACTGAAACCACAAGTAGCCTGACCATGGAAGTCATGGCAGTAAGTAAAGCAATAACATGGCTCGAGACACAGACATTCACTAGGGCTTGTTTCCTTAGCGACTCAATGAACATGATCAAGAGGATAGAGGAGGGGTCGATCCGAAGAGAGTGGTTGCTGCCTCTGAAGCGGTCTCGGCTGGCAAAGATTAGTTTCATCTTCGTGCCAGGTCATGCGGGAGTACAAGGAAATGAGCGGGCTGACAAGCTCGCAGGTGAGGCTACTGTGGAGGGCGGACGCGCCATGGACCAGGCTGACATTCTGAATGCTCTACGAGAAGTGAGACTTTTGCAAGAACCAAGTGATGACTGTGAATCTACAACAATGGCCAGACTGCGGGAGCAGCAAATTAAAAGAGGGGTGGCCAAACAAGAACACTACGCAGGAAGCCAAAGAAGGTTGATAAACCAACACAGAACTGGCGTCGTTAGCCGCTACACGCTGCGGGATTTGCTGAGGAGGGGATCCGAGCACTTATGGACTGAATGGTTCGATGTGCAACGAGGATGATCTGTCGACTAACTAACTAACTAACAGCTGTGTTTGTGTATCTGACAGTTGTGGTTGTGTATCTGAAAGTTGTGGTGGTTATCTGACAGTTGTGGTTGTGTATCTCACAGCTGTGGTTGTGTATCTGACAGTTGTGCTTGTGTATCTGACAGTTGTGCTTGTGTATCTGACAGTTGTGGTTGTGTATCTAACACCTGTGGTTGTGTATCTGACAGTTATGCTTGTGTATCTGACAGTTATGCTTGTGTATCTGACACCTGTAGTTGTGTATCTGACACCTGTAGTTGTGTATCTGACAGCTGTGCTTGTGTATCTGACAGTTGTGGTTGTGTATCTGACAGCTGTGTTTGTGTATCTGACAGTTGTGGTTGTGTATCTGACAGTTGTGGTTGTGTATCTGACACCTGTGGTTGTGTATCTGACAGTTATGCTTGTGTATCTGACAGTTGTAGTTGTGTATCTGACACCTGTAGTTGTGTATCTGACAGTTGTGCTTGTGTATCTGACAGTTGTGCTTGTGTATCTGACAGTTGTGCTTGTGTATCTGACAGTTGTGTTTGTGTATCTGACATTTGTGGTGGTTATCTGACAGTTGTGGTTGTGTATCTGACAGTTGTGGTTGTGTATCTGACAGTTGTGGTTGTGTATCTGACAGTTGTGGTTGTGTATCTGACAGCTGTGTTTGTGTATCTGACAGTTGTGGTTGTGTATCTGACAGTTGTGGTTGTGTATCTGACAGTTGTGCTTGTGTATCTCACAGCTGTGGTTGTGTATCTGACAGTTGTGGGTGTGTATCTGACAGTTGTGGTTGTGTATCTGACAGTTGTGGTTGTGTATCTGACACCTGTGGTTGTGTATCTGACAGCTGTGGTTGTGTATCTGACAGTTGTGCTTGTGTATCTCACAGCTGTGGTTGTGTATCTGACAGTTGTGCTTGTGTATCTCACAGCTGTGGTTGTGTATCTGACAGTTGTGGTTGTGTATCTGACACCTGTGGTTGTGTATCTGACAGCTGTGGTTGTGTATCTGACAGTTGTGCTTGTGTATCTCACAGCTGTGGTTGTGTATCTGACAGTTGTGGTTGTGTATCTGACAGCTGTGGTTGTGTATCTCACAGCTGTGGTTGTGTATCTGACAGTTGTGGTTGTGTATCTGACAGTTGTGATGGTGTCCACTGGAGTATCCAAATATAGCTCTAACCCTATAGGCTCACTGCGCTTTCAGGTGTTTCATAGGGCTTTAACTACTACCACCACGACGTGGACTACTACTACTACTACTACTACTACTACTACTACTACTACTACTACTACTACTACTACTACTACTACTGCTGCTGCTGCTGCTGCTACTGCTACTACTACTACTACCACTAACACCACGACCACCACCACCACTACTACTACTACTACTACTACTACTACTACTACTACTACTACTACTACTACTACTACTACTACTGCTGCTGCTGCTGCTGCTGCTGCTGCTGCTGCTACTGCTGCTACTGCATTTCAGGAAATGGAGCACATTTTATTCAATAAATTTCGCCACTGAGGTTTGAAAAAGAAATATTGCCTGTGTCTTAAAACCAGTTTTAACATACGGCTGTGTATCATGGACAATTAGTAAACAGGCGCACAATTTCTCCGAGGTCTCAGATACGTGGTTGTACCGAAGAATGCTGAAAATTCCACAGACAACCACAATGAGTAAATTATATGTCTTGATAGAGGCTAAGACACAATGAGAACTGATCATAAAGGGCAGAAAACACCAGCAGACATTTTTATTTCTTTCAAGTACATTATGTGAAGAGAAAACTTGGGGCGTGTGTCAATTTGAGGGACAGAGGATAAAACCAGCGACATGTGTCAATTTGAGGGATAATGGATAAATCTGGGACATTTTATATCAATTTGCGTGATAGATGATAACACTTGAAAACTGTGAATGAAAAGAGAATTGATGAAGAAAATAAAAATAAAAGAGGCAAGTGAAACATTTCAGCCACGTTAAAAGACATAACACTCCTATAACAACTATACTGGAGGACAAGGTTAAAGGCAAGCGAGCAAGAGGTAGACAACGATACATGTGGGAAGATAGCATCATGAGATGGGCGAACATCAATCTGACAGAATGTACAGTCAGTGTGAGAGAAGGACAGTGTTGGAGATTCACTGCAGCCAACCTTAATTGTGGAGACGGCACCTGAATGATTGATTGATAACACTTGGGACATGAGTCAATATGAGGGATAGAGGATAAAACATGGGGCATGCTGTGTCAATTTGAGGAATAGGGAATAACACTTGGGACATGAGTCAATTTGAGGAATAGGGAATAACACTTGGGATATGAGTCACTTTGAGGAATAGGGAATAACACTTGGGATATGAGTCAATTTGAGGAATAGAGGATATAATCTAGGACATTTGTCAAGTTGAGGGATAGAGGATAAATCTGGGACATGTGTCAATTTGAGGGATAGAGGATATATCTGGGATGTGTCAATTTGAGGAATAGAGGATACAATCTAGGACATGTATCAATTTGAAGGATAGAGTATAAGACCTGCGTCATGTGTCAAGTTGAGGGATAGAGGATAACACTTGGGACATGAGTCAATGTGAGGAATAGAGGATACAATCTAGGATATGTGTCAACTTAAGAGATAGAGGATAAAACCTGGGACATGTGTCAATTGGAAGGATAGAGGATACAACCTAGGACATGTGTCAATTTGAAGGATAGAGGATAAAACCTGGGACATGTGTCAATTTGAAGGATAGAGGATAAAACCTGGGACATGTGCCAATTTGAAGGATAGAGGGTAAAACCTGGGACATGTGTCAATTTGAAGGATAGAGGATAAAACCTGGGACATGTGTCAATTTGAAGGATAGAGGATAAAACCTGGGACATGTGTCAATTTGAAGGATAGAGGATAAAACCTGGGACATGTGCCAATTTGAAGGATAGAGGGTAAAACCTGGGACATGTGTCAATTTGAAGGATAGAGGATAAAACCTGGGACATGTGTCAATTTGAAGGATAGAGGATAAAACCTGGGACATGTGCCAATTTGAAGGATAGAGGGTAAAACCTGGGACATGTGTCAATTTGAAGGATAGAGGATAAAACCTGGGACATGTGCCAATTTGAAGGATAGAGGGTAAAACCTGGGACATGTGTCAATTTGAAGGATAGAGGATAAAACCTGGGACATGTGTCAATTTGAAGGATAGAGGATAACACTTGGGACATGAGTCAATGTGAGGAATAGAGGATACAATCTAGGATATGTGTCAACTTAAGAGATAGAGGATAAAACCTGGGACATGTGTCAATTGGAAGGATAGAGGATACAACCTAGGACATGTGTCAATTTGAAGGATAGAGGATAAAACCTGGGACATGTGTCAATTTGAAGGATAGAGGATAAAACCTGGGACATGTGCCAATTTGAAGGATAGAGGGTAAAACCTGGGACATGTGTCAATTTGAAGGATAGAGGATAAAACCTGGGACATGTGTCAATTTGAAGGATAGAGGATAAAACCTGGGACATGTGTCAATTTGAAGGATAGAGGATAAAACCTGGGACATGTGCCAATTTGAAGGATAGAGGGTAAAACCTGGGACATGTGTCAATTTGAAGGATAGAGGATAAAACCTGGGACATGTGTCAATTTGAAGGATAGAGGATAAAACCTGGGACATGTGCCAATTTGAAGGATAGAGGGTAAAACCTGGGACATGTGTCAATTTGAAGGATAGAGGATAAAACCTGGGACATGTTTCATGTTGCGGGATAGAGGAAGACACGGGAAGCGACTCTTGACAACCTTGTGCCACGGCCCGAGAAAGTGTCAGCACATGAATGTACGCATGCTGTCGGCGGTTGCAAGGTCTTCAGAAACATGATCGTCCTCGCCAGTCGACAAGGTACTTGATGATGACACATATACAGACTAAAAATCAGTTAAATATATTGGTAAAAAATATGTAGGTAAAAATAAAGCGACGGTCGATAGACAGAAAGATAGGCAGGCAGTCAATTGGACTGACGGACGGTCTAACAGACAGACAAAAGGACGGTCTAAAAAACAGATAAAATCTATGGTTAAACAAACAGACAGCGATCCACGATCTACAGACATACAGTGAGTGAGAGGGCGGTTGCAGGAACGGACAGACAACATGCAGGCAGACAGGCTATCAGGCGGAAAGGGTTCTAGCACTTCCTTGTATCATTTTGCTTTCTCCCAAACACATCTGAGCGAGTCTACTCCCGTTTCTTATTGTCATAATTATACTGCTACATTCTATAATAAGGGTGATTTCTGTGCGGGGCAGTATCGATACCTACCGCACCAGACACGATAACGCCTTCTGGCGGTTACAGTGGGTCGATATTGCTGGCCTTCTTTCTAAGGCATTGTGAAAACAGGACATCCTGTTGGGGGTTGTGGTTATGGGCGGGTCAACTACAGCTACAGCTGCTGCTGCTGCTGATGCTGCTACTACTACTACTACTACTACTGTTCTTCTTCACCTTGTTCTTCTTGTAGTAGTTATTGTTATTGTAGTAGTAGTTGTTATTGTTGTTGTTATAGTAGTAGTAGTAGTAGTAGTAGTAGTAGTAGTAGTAGTAGTAGTAGTAGTAGTAGTAGTAGTAGTTGTAGTAGTAGTAGTTGTAGTAGTAGTAGTAGTAGTAGTAGTAGTAGTAGTAGTAGTGTCAGTAGTAGCAACAATAGCAGCAGCAGCAATAGCAACAGCAGCAGCAGCAGCAGCAGTAGTAGTAGTTGTTATTGTTGTTGTTATAGTAGTAGTAGTAGTAGTAGTAGTATCAGTAGTAGCAGCAATAGCAACAGCAGCAGTAGTAGTAGTTGTTATTGTTGTTGTTATAGTAGTAGTAGTAGTATCAGTAGTAGCAGCAATAGCAACAGCAGCAGCAGCAGTAGTAGTAGTTGTTATTGTTGTTGTAGTAGTAGTAGTAGTAGTAGTAGTAGTAGTAGTAGTAGTAGTAGTAGTAGTAGTAGTAGTAGTAGTAGTAGTAGTAGTAGTAGTAGTAGTAGTAGTAGTAGTAGTAGTAGTAGTAGTAGTTGTTATTGTTGTTGTTATAGTAGTAGTAGTAGTAGTAGTAGTATCAGTAGTAGCAGCAATAGCAACAGCAGCAGCAGCAGTAGTAGTAGTAGTTATTGTTGTTGTAGTAGTAGTAGTAGTAGTAGTAGTAGTAGTAGTAGTAGTAGTAGTAGTTGTTATTGTTGTTGTTATAGTAGTAGTAGTAGTAGTAGTAGTAGTAGTAGTTGTTATTGTTGTTGTTATAGTAGTAGTAGTAGTAGTAGTAGTAGTAGTAGTTGTTATTGTTGTTGTTATAGTAGTAGTAGTAGTAGTAGTAGTAGTAGTAGTAGTAGTAGTAGTAGTAGTAGTTGTTATTGTTGTTGTTATAGTAGTAGTAGTAGTAGTAGTAGTATCAGTAGTAGCAGCAATAGCAACAGCAGCAGTAGTAGTAGTTGTTATTGTTGTTGTTATAGTAGTAGTAGTAGTAGTAGTAGTAGTAGTAGTAGTAGTAGTTGTTATTGTTGTTGTTATAGTAGTAGTAGTAGTAGTAGTAGTAGTAGTAGTAGTAGTTGTTATTGTTGTTGTTATAGTAGTAGTAGTAGTAGTAGTAGTAGTAGTAGTAGTTGTTATTGTTGTTGTTATAGTAGTAGTAGTAGTAGTAGTAGTAGTAGTAGTAGTAGTAGTAGTAGTAGTTGTTATTGTTGTTGTTATAGTAGTAGTAGTAGTAGTAGTAGTTGTTATTGTTGTTGTTATAGTAGTAGTAGTAGTAGTAGTAGTAGTAGTAGTAGTAGTAGTAGTTGTTATTGTTGTTGTTATAGTAGTAGTAGTAGTAGTAGTAGCAGCAGTAGTAGTAGTTGTTATTGTTGTTGTTATAGTAGTAGTAGTAGTAGTAGTAGTAGTAGTAGTAGTAGTAGTAGTTGTTATTGTTGTTGTTATAGTAGTAGTAGTAGTAGTAGTAGTAGTAGTAGTAGTAGTAGTAGTAGTAGTAGTTGTTATTGTTGTTGTTATAGTAGTAGTAGTAGTAGTAGTAGTATCAGTAGTAGCAGCAATAGCAACAGCAGCAGCAGCAGTAGTAGTAGTTGTTATTGTTGTTGTAGTAGTAGTAGTAGTAGTAGTAGTAGTAGTAGTAGTAGTAGTAGTAGTAGTAGTAGTAGTAGTAGTAGCAGCAGCAGCAGCAGCAGCAGCGACGGCGACGGCGACGGCGGCTGTGGTGGTGATGGTGGTAGTAGTAATTCTTGTAGTATTAGTAGTTCTTCCCCCTGACGTCCCTCCATCTAGTCGTGGTAGAGGATCTAGATTGTTACAATCCCTAGAACTATGCCGACAATAGCACAGCTACATGCTGGACAGGTCAATGGATAGGAACCAGACCAAGAGAGTCACACACTTGCTGCCTTGCAGGTAGACTGAGGACAGGCAGTCAAAGTCCGAATCAAGCGGACGATGCAATTACACTCTTGGTTCAGACACATACTCTACGGCTCTCAGCTGAGGGATATCGCTAAACGCCTCTAAGACAATATCCCTCGGATGAGAGGGCCGGGCCGAAATTCACCAACTGCAAAACGAGATGAGATGTTGAGTCTGCTACATGCTTGGTCCAGGCACTTATTCTACGGCTCACAGCCGAGGGATAAGAGGGATCCCCCCGGATGAGAGAGCCTGTCCGTTACTCACTCTTTGCTGCATGGAGGTAAGATGCTGATCCAGCAGCACATGCAGCCCACCTCGTGAGCGTTACTAAAGGTGGAAAAGCGTCCCAATCGCACGCAATAGTTACGATGCAAGTCCCTATAAAAGCCCCATTGAGCGAGCATAATCAAAGGTGGAGAAATGTCTCCATAACACGAAAAGGAACGCTTAGCTAGCAAATCAACTACGTGGAAGTCCGAAGCGAAAGCTTACTGAGTGGATGTCTTCTCGTTAACACGAAATGGAACGCTTGGTTAGCGAATCCATTATATTAAAGCCCGAAGCGGAAGCTTGCCGAAGTGGTAACGTCTCATTAATATGAAATGGAACCATTGGCTAGCGAATCCATTACGTAGAAGTCCGAAGTGAAAGCTACAGAGTGGATGCTGACTGCAGACTAACACAACACAAGGTGGAAAATGTCTCATTAATACGAAATGGAACGCTTGGCTAGCGAATCCATTTCGTGGAAGTCTGAAGCGAAAGCTTGCTGGGTGGATATCGTCTACACACTGACCGTTCATGGTTTGCTTGGGGAGCGACCAGTGACGAACGAAATACATTATAAATTGAAGTGAGGAATTAAAGCAGCCACGAGCAGGACGTGGCGATTCCTTGGGTGAGCCCGGTACCAGACCACTATGTGCCGGCTCTGCAATTATGGAAGCCTCCTAGGATGGCGGGGAATGACCATGGTCTGCCCTTGCCTTCCCTTGAGGGTTGGCGTGATGTCATTGACCGTTCTCACTTGACCAGCTGAGATGTCCCTCGAAATCCCCAGGACCGCTAACCTGGGTTTTTTTTTTTTAAAAACATCCGCAGAAGTCGGATGTGTCGGCCTGAAGGTTGCAAATAAATTGGCACAACGCAAAAACGTCCGAGTGAAATGCCCCTCGTGTCCGGAACAGACTGTCTTGTCTTCCGACAGGAACAGCTCTGACTATCTTGTCTTCCGACCGGAACAGCTCTGACTATCTTGTTTTCCGGGCACAGCGTCCGCATACGTCCGAACCTAAATCTCGCTGAGTGGATGTCGCCTGCAAACCGACCGTTCCTGGTTTGTGCGGGAAGCGACCTGTGACGAACGAAATGCCCAATACATGTAAGTGAGGAATTAAAGCAGCCATGTGCAGGACGTTGCGATTCCTTAGGTGAGCCCAGTACCAGAACGCTATGTGTCGGCCCCGCAATTATGGAAGCCCCCTTGGATGGCGGAAAATGTCCATGGATTGCCCCTGCTTTCCCCTAAGGGCTGACCGTTAAGGCTTCGACCGTTCTAACTTGACCAGCTGGAACGTAGACGGCGCCACAACAGAGAGAGTCTCCAGGAATGCTTACCAGGTTAAAAACGCACGCTAAATTCGGATGTGTTGGTCTAAGGGTTTTGGCTTAAGGGTGCCTAACAAACATGCCGCCATTACGTCTGAAATATGGGGGGGGGGGGATGAGTGGTCTCGAGGTATGGTGTCCTCCTCGAGTGCTGGAGGTCCCGGGTTCAGGCCCCGGTGAGGGCCAGGATTTATTTAAAAAGTCCACCGGGACTTCCAGTAATTTCCCCTGGTCTCTGGGTAGTGAGATCGGACGCCCGTGTGTATTGTTGCGCACGAAAAAAAATCCCTTGGCAGTTGGAAATCGAAAAAGAGTAGCCTAACGGCGCTGCCCGGGCAACATTTCGAGTTAAAAATCTACCCAAAGCAATTCAGGATACTCGCCGATGAAACGGAGTTCGTGCATTGAGCTGAGTTTCTCCAAATTCAGGTTTGAGTTAGGAGGAAAACGGAGCACTTATGGGTTAAACCTTGTGCCGTGATGTTGATCCAACGACTAAAACTTTAAAAAAAACGTCTGAAATTACACTCCCGATGAACGCAGAAGAAGAAATATTAGTAGTTCTTGTAATATTAGCAGCAACAGTAGTAGTAGTAGTAGTAGTAGTAGTAGTAGTAGTAGTAGTAGTAGTAGTAGTAGTAGTAGTAGTAGTAGTAGTAGTAGTAGTAGTAGTAGTAGTAGTAGTAGTAGTAGTAGTAGTAGTAGTAGTAGTAGTAGCAGCAACAGCAATGGTAGTTGCTTCTGAGGTACTTGTAATTTACGTCCCCAAGTCAAAGAAGAGAAGTAAACATTTTAGTCCAGCTGACCGGTGTAGGGGTTAAACCCCATACCTCGGCATCAGCACACCGTTCCTTCCCATTCTGCCATGCTGAACTCTTCAGCTGCTGTATAAAACAATTCACGTAGCAGGAAAATGCTATGGGTCTGTAATGTGTTGGGATCATCCCATTGTGTAGGCCTGAGTACACGTAGAAATAGGTGGTCAGTCTCCCTCCCTCTCCCGTAGCGAGAGTCCAGCCCAGGTATCGAACCGCGCCCATGCATTGCGAGCGCAAGTTCCCAACCGCCTCGCCAACGTGCCCGCTGCAACTGCTGTTTGCTGTCCTTATCTGTTCTTTATTGTTCCAATAGCTTTGCCGTCAATTTTACATTTTCCTATTTTACTATATTTTATTATATCCTCATGTTTCGTATCTGCACGTATCCATTTAATTCTAACAGCGTGAACTTTTCTAGAAGGTCAACCCAGTAAACCCTTTTATGCCTGCACAAAACACAGTTCATTGCCATTATCATTACACAATTCATATCAAATTTCAGAAAATTTCCAAACTGCCCATTTTCTAGTCGACCTGTTTTGATGCACCGTAAACTAACCGTTATTACAAACAATTCGGTAACATTACACAGACAAAACTACAGTCCTACAACTCCGGGAGATTCAGATATCCAAGGGTGGTAATGTTGGCACTAGGGCTTTGTCAGAAAATCAATAATTTCAGTAAAACAACAGGTGGCTGTATTCTGCAGCTCATATCGTGGGCTTCATGTTACACAGTACAATGAGGTACCGTACAGCGTACCTGGCTATCTGTGCGTGTGTATGTGCGATCGTGTGTATAAATGAGTTTTTCTAACGACGAATGATAACTACAACCAATGGCCAAATGACCAGAGTGTCAGCTTGCCCGGCGGATAGCGGGTCATCTGTAATTTCCAACCCCCACCCCGTCATACATTCAGTGATATCGTTAAACTTCTTTAAATTCGAACATTTCTAAATGTCATTATGTACAATTTTCTGAAGAATATTTCCATGACTATATGATCCTAAGTTAACAGTTCAGTCAATGTATGCTCAATCTGTGCATGAGAATACTTAGAGTATGAAAGAATTTAGTATGTATGATCACACAACATTCTGACCAAGAAAAAGATGTCAATTGAAACGAGAAAAATAGTGTTGAGGGGATCCGTAGAGCCTGTTCTTTTGTATGGGTGTGAAACTTGGACAATGAGCAGTCAAGCTGAAAAACATCTGATGGCTGCAGAAATGTGGTTTCTGAGGAAAATGCAAAGAATACCATGGACAGACAGAAAAACCAATGACCAGGTACTACAGGAGACAAATGAAAATCGTAAATCGATTAGAGAAATTAGACGTAGACACTCAAAATATTTTGGACATGTTATGATAAGAAATGGATTAGAGAACTTAGCGACAACTGGCAAGATCGAAGGGAACAGACCAAGGGGAAGACTGAGAGGAAAATATCTGGATGGCTTGGCCACATGGCATGGTGCCACAGACGAAGGGGAAGACCGACAGGAAAATATCTGGATGGCTTGTTAGTTAGTTAGTTAGTTAGTTAGTTAGTCGCTAGTTCCAACTTCACAGCAACGGGTCGTCCCCATTATGCTCCGTTCCTGTACCAGTGAATATCACACAAAACGCTCCCCACTGCCCAATTTGAAAAGTGGAAAAGACAGGAGTCTCGACAAACAACAGCCCGCACAGATACACTGTGCATAATGCCGCCACCAGAATGTCAACACAATAGTCCTCCACAAAACACCCAGTTCATTTCTGATGGAATCGGCAGTCATTTTCCCATCTGGATGTTTCCTAGATGTTCACCCACACAGTCCACGAAATACAGTTCATCGTCGATGGCAGTGGCAGTCAACCAGAAGACCAGCAGCCACGCATTTCTGCATAAGGCAAAGACCGGTCAACTCTGGGACATAGCCATCCGCCATCGCGCCGAACATGCAGTCATGTTCCAAAAAACCTCGGGCAGATTCAAAAGCATTTCACACGAAACTCAACGCTCACAGTGTCGCGCCACGCACTCACTCAATAGCAGGGCGACGGAACCATCAAGCCTCTTTAGTCGCCTCTTACGACATGGTAGGCTGCAGTGGTGCTATTCTTTGCTTCCCTTATGGGCCCCGGCAACACACGGGAGATCTGGATGGCTTGGCCACATGGCATGGTCGAGACAGGAACACTGACCTGATCCACGACTCTGGTGATCGAGTGAAATGACGAGTCATGACCGCCTACGCTTTGCGGCATGGCACATGATTGATTGATTGATTGATTGATTGATCACACAGATGATCACCCCATTATCATCATCAAGTAATCGTGTAGGTAATTGCACCATGCCATGTATTAATATTATCATATGTGTATATAAATGTATTTGTTGTATTCGCAAATGTAAAAGAAAACACGCAACACACATTATAAATAGACACTGTTTTGTAGTGGAATAAAAGTTTAAAAAAATTAAATATTGGGCCACGTGATTAAGTTGAGCTGAGTTGAGCTGAGAACCGACATCACTGCAACCAGGACATACGCGCCCCGTCCCCTCGTTGAACAGCCAGCGCAGAGTCATTCGTTCCATCTGCTATCTGATTGAAAGTGCTCTTTAGTCTACCCTCTCAGTGTTGAGAATTTTCCAGAACCCCTCATATCCCCCCAATATCATTCTGTCCACACACGGGTTCTCACTATGTCCTCCCACCTTCTCCACCTGGTTCCACAGGCACTCGACCACCTCTGCCTTATCCATAGGTAATCTACCACCAAGAGGTGTATTCACTGCCAGCCGATAAGACTGTTCATTCTCCCGCACTCCCGCATGGCCAGGGCAAAAAGTCAACACAATTCTCAAAATCTGTGACCTCTGAAGCCAGGATAGCCATTCCACACGAAACATTCCATTCTCCGCCATACTAAGCATATTCCTTGAGCCCGTAACGAATTCAGTTTGTGTTACAGTGGTCTTCTCTAACCAACGGAATGCCGCAGTTACTGCTTCCACCTCCATTATCATGCTGGAGATTGTAGTCTCATATACCAGACTCTCCTTTTTTTTTAAGAAACGTCCATTAGCCTTCGTGATGAAACCCCAATCACCCCGTCTATTTCTCACCACTAACCCATCGGTGTAAATCACTGTCACCTTTATGTATGTTCAGTTGTTGCACCTCAAACCCTGTGCGGCCTACTGCCCAACATCCCTCTCTCCCCGCAGAATGTTTTAAGTGTCAATATCCTTTTTGCTAGCTGTCAATATCCTTTTGGACTTCCGGTCGTCAACATGGCGGTTAGGCGTTGAACGGTTAAGGCCTGTGGCGTGTTTATGCTTGTAGCTACGGTTTGCAATCGCATTTTCCTCACGTTGGACTAGTAGTACATGGTTCCGTCGCCCTGCTACTGAATGAGTGCGTGGGCGACACTGTGAGCTGATAAATTCGCGTGGAATGCTTTTATATCTGTCTTGTACAGTGACCTGCATGTTCGGAACAATGGCTTCCGGCTGTTGCTGAATTGACTGATTTGCCTTTTCGGTTCACGAGTACATTTTTCAGGAGTCTTCTGGGAGTCGGCGCTGAAGCTGCGGAGTTCGTGCTTTGTGCGACGCTTTCGGCGGGTCCCCCTGTGGTAAAAGACCGAGCCTTGTGACAATACCCGTGTCAATGAGGTCTTTCTGGTGACTGCCGAGTCTATCGATGATGAACATGTGGTTTTCGTTGATGAATTTTGTGTTGGCATTCTGGCGGCGACATTATGCACAGTGTACCTGTGCAGGCTGTTGGATTGCCGAGACTCCTGTCTATTCCACTTTTCACATTGGACAGTGGGGAGCATTTTGAGTGATATTCACTGGCACAGGAATGGAGCATAATGGGTACGACTCGTTGCCGTGAAGCTGGAACCTCGACTAACTAACTAACTTTTGCTAGCTTTGTCTCCTCGCAATCAATATTTTGGAGTCCCGTCAGCCACATACAATAGGATATTCCTTCTCATTGCAACATACCTGGAAATGAAGAAGCCTGACGATTAGCAAAGGCGGTTGGAAGACTACGTCAGCCTGGTATAGACATAACCTGTGGCGAGGGGCAAGAGATTTATAAGAGGCAATTATAGAACCAAGTGGGAATCAGAGCATCCAGGTCACCAGAAAGATGATTTATATTACCATCTCAGCAGAAAATAACAAGTTATAATCTTCAGACGACAGCCATGCCACAACAAGCTGAAATACCATGTGTTTAATAAACTAGTCATTAGTCATTAGTCGCGGTTCCAACTTTACTGCAACAGGTCGTCCCCATTATGCTCCGTTCCTGTGCCAGTGAATATCACACAAAATGCTCCTCACTGTCCCATGTGTAAAGTGGAACAGACAGAAATCGCGACAAACCAACAGCCCACACATGTATAATATGCATAATGCCGTTGCCAGAATGCCAACACAAAAGTCCGCCACGAAAAATACAGTTCATCGTCGATGAGGCAGTCACTAGAAAACCAGCAACCACACATTACTGCATAAGGCAACCCAGTTAGTTCAGAAACCGGTCAACCGCCATTTTTCATATTATGCACGATGTCGGTTCTTGACTCAACCCAACACCACATAAAAAAAGAGAAGTAGAGACAAAATGAATAATCTGAGCTGTATGGGATAGCTAAGGATAGGGAGGCGCAGAGTGACTTGATTGGTAGCATATACCCCAATGGGAGATTACAGGGTGAAAGAAGAAGAACAACAACAATAAACAATAAGGAACAACACTAGATATTTATCCTGTGAAAATAATCCTATTAAAATTATCGTATGAAAATTATCCTATGAAAATTATCATATGAAAATTACAACTGCATTGTCATACTGGCGCTGTGTCTTAGAACATAGAGAGAGAGAGAGAGAGGAGAGAGAGAGAGAGAGAGAGAGAGAGAGCGAGAGAGAGAGAGAGAGAGAGAGAGAGAGAGAGAGAGAGAGAGAGAGAGAGTTCTCCGTCATACCGACTCGAGGAATCGAAATCAGCTGCGGGGGATTTTGGAAGCAGATTTGGAGCTTTGCGTTGATTTCGATGATACGAGGCGTGGGACTTTCAGAAAGCAATAGCCAACAACTGAACCAACATTGCATGGTAGATATTAAACAGCAGATGTTCACCGTAACGTCCTGTACAGTACATGCAACTAACCTGCCCTACTGGTGCCTAAAGTGCCCACAAATCTTTGCGCCCCAGGCTCCATTCTGGCTACGCCTCTGTTTATGATCCAGATTTTCTTCTCGACTTTTCTCAGGTCATTTCCACATCATTACCAGAAATAAGAAACCAGGCCACGGAGAGCGAGCGAGAGAGAGAGAGAGAGAGAGAGAGAGAGAGAGAGAGAGAGAGAGAGAGAGAGAGAGAGAGAGAGAGAGAGAGAGAGACCACCCAGGCACGCCAATCAATACTACTCGCAGCAATCAATCAACAGCACACCGCCCTCAGGCACTCGGACTACGTGCCAAGTTTGAGGTCCGGTTGCGGGGCTACAACAAAGCTGCGGCTGCACACTCGGGGTGGGAGTCTCGCTGACACAGTGGCTGGCACTCAAGCCTGCCGGCGTTGTGATCGCGTCTTCAAAGCCTCTTTCCAGGCCGGGATATTTTCATCGATTTGGGATGCCAGGTGAATCTAGATTAAAACTGGTATCAGACATTTTTTCTAGGAAGTAAAAGCGGCCGGCATTATACTATTTAAGTCACCTTATAAGTGTCGATTTAAACAAACAAAAAATTGCATTTCCTTTGCAGGGTTTGCGATCAACCCCAGGATGATGTTCTAGACATTATTACATTCCTTAATTCGCCAATGATTTCTGAACGAGAAGTCAACGATAATACAATGTAGGGACTGAACCCTCTACCTTGCCATCAGCGAAAGGAAAGTTAAAGAGCGAGTGCTCTTATCCTGTCGCCCACGTTTCACGCGTCACTTGACCTGGAATCAGGGCCTCGTCCTACACTCGGATTAACTTGGTCTGAGAAGAGGGCCTCGTCCTACACTCGGACTATACTTGGCCTGGGAAAAGGGCCTTGTCTTACACTCGGACTACACTTGGTCTGGGAAGAGGGCCTTGTCTTACACTCGGACTACACTTGGTCTGGGAACAGGGCCTGGTTCTACACTCGGACTGCACTTGGTCTGGGAAGAGGGCCTCGTCCTACACTCGGACTACACTTGGTCTGGGAAGAGAGCCTTGTCCTACACTCGGACTACAGGCCAAGCTCAGAGCCCGGCGGCGGAGCTGCAACAATATGCGTCGATACACGCCCATGCCCTAGTTGCTACACGATCTCCAGCTGGATCGGGTGTCACGAGTTCAAATTCACATAAGGATAATTACAAACTGACCTCAGCTCCCAGGTCGACCCAGCCTAAAATCATGATCACGGAATGTTTTGGGAAGTAAAAGCGGCCGGTGTTGTGATATAAACCATATCACACAGCCAGTGCCGGTTTGTCTATACAAATATGGCTCTAACACAATATACAGGCAGCCTAAGGCAGGTAAACGGGTGCTTTACGTTTACTGTATACCCGTAGCTGTTACTTAACACTCGCAGCTGTTACTTTACACTCGTAGCTGTTACTTTACACGGGCAGGTGTTGCTTTACGCGCACAGGTGTTACTTTACACACGTAGCTGGTACTTTACTCTTGCGGCTGTTACTTTACACTCGTAGCTGTTACTTTACACTCGTAGCTGTTACTTTACACTTGCGGCTGTTACTTTACACTCGTAGCTGTTACTTTACACTCACGGCTGCTACTTTACACTCACAGCTGTTACTTTACACTCTCAGCAAAGTTAACTGATTCAATCGGAAAAAAACATATAACACAATCAAATGAACAAGTTTTATAATGTAAATTTCCGTTCACTGAGCATTGAAGTTGTGGAGGACACCACGAAACAAAACAACACGTTGACCCTTATATGGCGATATATCATCCTTCTGTCCAAATAGAGGGAGGGGTGTCACATTTGGCGATACATTATACTTCGACACTGCATCAGTTAAAAGATTCAACAATAATGACTGTCACTTAAAGACGATACTCTCCAAACAGTGGTTGTTAGAGAAGATGGTAGACACACAGAAACGTGGTTTCTGGCTTTTGAATGCTGGGAAAATCTTGGACACCCAGAGACCTGGTTTCTGGCTTCTGAGATGAATGCTAGGAAAATCGTGGACACACAGAGTAATTAACAGAGATTGCCTGGGAAAATGCTTATGAAAGTTTACAATTATATACAATTATAGGAAAGAGATCATGCAAAGAGTTAGGAAGAAAATACAACCCGAAATAGGAGAAGAACAATGTTAGTGTGTAGAAGGCAAGGGTACAGTAAATGCTGTGTATATACTGAGAACAGTAATTGAGCATTCTATAGAAGTAAACAAAGACCTACATCTTTGCTTTATTGACTACACAAAGGCTTTCGCTAAAGTAAGACACGTCAACATGGTATAAATGCTTGCAGATCTACAAATTGATGGGAAAGATCTTAGACTTGTAAACAACATATATTAGATACAACAAGCTGCTATAAGGATTGACAATGAAGTAGGTCAATATCAGCCTATTAAGAGAGGTGTGCGACAGGGATGTGTAATATCTCCAGATCTTTTTTTATCTGTACAGTGAAAATATTTTCAGAAATGAAGAAGATAAGAAAGGAATCATCATTGGAGGAAAAAACATCAATAACATTAGATATGCAGATGATACAGTCTTGATTACAGACAATGAGCAGGATCTGCAACATTTAATAGGTGTGGTTGTTGCACACAGTGAACAACTATGGTTAGAATTAAATTGTAAGAAGACACAGATTATGGTCGTCACTAGGAAGAAGGAAATACTACAATGTAATATACAAGTAAATGGGAATATTCTTAAACAAGTTATTCGGTACAATTATCTTGGAGCAGTCATAACATCTGATGGGAGATGCCTTGAAGAGTTTAGAACAAGAATCGCTATGACGAAGGCAGCCTTTTGCAAGATGGAAAACATGCTGACCTATAAAAAGATGTCAATTGCAACGAGAAAAAGAGTGTTGCGGTGCAACATAGAACCTGTGAGTTTGTATGCACGTAAAGCGTGGACAATGAGCAGTCAAGATGAAAAACATCTGATGGCCGTGGAAATGCGGTTTCTGGGGAAATGGAAAGAATACCATGGACAGACAGAAAAACCAATGACCAAGTACTACAAGAAACAAATGAAGATCATAAACTAATTAGAGAAATTAGACGTAGACAGTCAACATGTTTTGGTCACATTATGAGCAGATTTGAATTGAAGAACTTGGTGACATATGGCAATATCGTGAGGAAGAGAACAAGGGGAAGGCAGAGAAGTAAATACCTGGATGGTATGACCACGTGGCATGGTGGAAACAATAACACTGAGGTATTCCACCACTCTGGTGATCAAGTGAGATGGCGAGACATGACCGCCCACGCTTATCGACATAGCACATGATGATGATGATGATAATGACGATGAGGATGATGATGATGAGGATGATGATGATGAGGATGATGATGATGATGATGATGATGATAAGAAAGAGAAAGCCCAGGTAGCGTAGTGGTTAGAGGCTCGCCTGCCGACCCGGTGGTCTTGTGTTCGAATCTACTTCGATGAGGATTGTTTTTAAATCGGCCAGTCTAAAAGAGGCATCAGGAAATGTTTGGGCAGTAAAGGAGGCTGGTATAATACTGAACACATCACCCGTCGGGTGCCGATCGGTTTATGAAGAGATGAATCTAGCACCATGTACCCAATTCGCCTTAAAGCAGGTGACATCTTCCTTTATCTTTTCCATTTTACAATAAAGAACGAGCCATCTTATCCGTTCGGCTATGCTGACCGACAACATGTTTGATGACTCTGAATGTGTCAACTAGCAATGATTGACATATCGAGATTGAACCTTCTTGGGCATTGACTGAGAGTGAGTTATGATGACTGCATTGTAGAATGGAGTCTCAGAAAGCTATCCCAGATCCATGTTTTGTGTCTGTATCTCATAACTACTCATCTCATCTCATCTCATCATGTTCCACTTGTACCTTGCGGTGTCGAGGTGAAGTATAAACACGGGAGAGTGCCCGTTTATGGGCTTTATGTATCAATATTCCTATGGAATCTGTTATTCCCTGCGTTCATCGTTTACGTGGTTGGCCTCTTCCTCTGCTTCCCTCTGGTCTGTACATTATTGCTTGTTGCGGTATACTGTTAGCTGGTAACCTACTTGCATGGCCAAACCATTTGACTTGCTGCTTTTTAATAAAATCTAGCGCTGCTATACCCCCCCCCCCCCCCCCCACTTTAGTCCTGATTTCTTCATTTCTGATCTTCTCTCTTCTTTACACATTGAGTATTCTTCTTAGGAATCACATTTCTGTTGTTGTTATGTTTATTATCTCTTTTTCTGTCATTGTCCAGGTTTGGCATTGGTAACATAGAGTTGGTAGGAAGATTGTGTTGTAGAGTGCTTTCTTAGTAACTATTGATACATGTTCGTTCTTTAGTATTGGTGCCATTTGACCAATGTATCTCTATATTTAATTATATTTACCAACTTCTGTCAGTGTCTCTGTAGCGAAACGCCAGTGGCCCATGTCCTTATGCATTCTTTTATTTTGGGTAAACAGGGGGAAACGGCTTTCGGAAGCTCTCAGTTCTCTTGTTCGCTCAAATCTCCATGAAAGATGGTTCTTTGGGTTATCTTCATACCACAATCTTTACATGGAGCGAGTATATATTTGTCTTTCCTTTCGGGTAGACCCGATGGAACGCCTTGCGTCAAATGTGCACTGGTGCAGCTGCTGGTCAATTGATGGCCGTGCCAACACCTACCGTTTGATAGTTGCAGCATGTCAAGTGATTTAAAGATTACGACAGAGGTGCAACAGACTACTGAGGTAGTGGAAAGGTAATACTTGAGTTGTGGGTGGTCCAGCCAGACCTGGACTTATAAATGTATTTTGTCTCGAGGGGGAGGATGACTTGGCGAAAAGCCAATCATAACAAATGAAGAGTTGGTTGACCGTTGGCAATCTAACTAGGTGTTTTGTTCTTGGCATAGCCGGGGAAGTGAATCTGAACAATATATCTCCACAGAGGATTTCATTTGTTCTTGGCGTCAGAGGAGCTGTTGCTATCTTTCTTTCTACGGCTTGAATTGGGCATATTGTCATCTTTCTGTGGAATATCATCATGGGATAGCTATGGTAATCTATGATCTATCTTCTTGAGCCAGAAGAGGCTAGCCACAGGACTATCTCTTTCGTCTGTCACTCGATAGGATGATGTCGGGAGGATAATGGACTCTTCTATCTCACTGAGAGAACCGGAACTCATCTACACTATGGCTTGTGCAGGGCAATGCCGGTACATTGGGGCGACAGCTCAGTCGAGAGCGGCGGCCGGAGGGGGTGGTATCTTCTTTCTTATTCTTGCTGGCAATAGGGAACGAAACTTCTTTACATACATAAATGTACCCACACCACCACACACAAGATCTTGGTTGTGAGAAAGGCATGGTTTGCAAGTGAGAGGAAAGCATGGAAATGAATGTGCCCAATAATAATAAAGGCTTGGTATGAGTGTGGAAAGTGTGTCTTGTAGACAAAACGTTCCTAGGGTGGACAACCTGACATCTACAGGCTGGAGGTCTACTCAAGCCCGGACGTAGCCAATCCAGGGGCTACCTGACAGGTCAGGCCCATTCATTCGGGTATTGTATATATTACATTGGGTAGAGATCCTATATGTCAAATGTAGTAACTGAGACCCTATTGGTCCTCAGGATTGTGTGATGCATGAGTCAACCCAGTCGCTCAATATTGTTTGTCATCTCCAGGGTCCTCTTCTGTTGGACGTGACTAAATCGGACAGTATCCACACAGCTTCTGTGCTAGAGCCAAATACGTCTGATGAAGCCAGGTCAATGTATTAGCCATATCACACATGGTGTGCCTAACTCTGAGAGAGAGGCAAGGGCATATCTTGAGGAAATGACATAGGCCCGAGAACAGTTGAATTCTGGGCTGAGTCTACGCATGATTATCCTGCATACCATGAGAAAATGACAATTTGCAGTAATGGTGCATCTCGGGTCCTTTCAGTGACATAGGCCCGAGAGCAGTTGATTTCTAGGCTGAGTCTACGCATGATTATCCGGCATACCCATTTTGTACCGGACATTGAAAGACACCTATCTATGTTAATTCCATGAACAATTCCCATTATGGGAAACCATAATTCAATGGAAGTCCTCAAAAACCAGTGGATTTGATTCTACAGAAGCCTGTTGAACTTACACCCAAGTACCGGGAAGGAAGGAGATTCTGGCACACGTGGTGAGATGTATGTGGACAGATCGGACAGTATATGAAGCTGGGTCTGTGACTATGGCAACCTGAGGCTCTGTGCCTGAACTTTATCTGTGTTGTGTCTGTTTAGAACTTTCTGTGTTAACTGCCTTGATGTTTTTCTGTGCTGTCCTGTATTGATTTAATAAATCAAGTTTTAGTTTATTCCAACGAGCACTGTGTTATATATATGGATCAGCCAGAAGAACACGGCAGGAAATAGGTCCTTAGGTCGAAAGAAAGAGTGACAGTGAGTCCGGGGAAAACGGAGGAGGGTTGGCAGGTAAAGACCTATCCCAGCCAGGGCTATAAAGAGAATAATTTTGAAATATTGTGATAGGGCTATTTGGGACCCTCCACGTAGCTTGTTACAGTCTCTATATCTAATATATTTATCACCTTCTGTCTGTATCTTTATATATAATCTTTATACCATCTTCTGTCTGTATCTGTATATCTAATTTTTAAAGGGTGGACGTGTTGGTGTAACAACTGGTGTGTTACCGTGACAGTGGAATGAGCGCTGTATGTGTAAGTGCGTGCGTGCGTGCGTGCGTGTGTGGACAGCTATAATACTTTGCCACCCTCTGATAATATAACAAATATCATCCTCATTACAATACCAGATAACAGATGACAATGGAGAGTCGTCATCATCGACACCTTCCCCAGACCAGACACACACAGAAGAAGAAAGAAATTCTTGCAAGAAATAAAATAACAAACGTAATAACATCGTATTAACAGCTAAATTATTTTACACTCGTAACAAATAATTAATGATGTAATCACGTTACATCTACATCATAAACAATTCTGAACACGACACAAAGGAAATAAACTTACATCAACACGTATAGATTTCTATGCTAAATTACCCCTTCATAGCATTGTGTAATCTAGTAGCCCTGAAGGCTGGACAACACTGCTGGCGATCGCTCGGTTTAGGATGGCGGATGGCTTGTCTTTCAGTTGTCATGAATCGAGGATGCTATTCTTGAGTGTGCAGTGCGAAAATTGCGGTCAAATTATCTAAAAACTGACCATCTCTTTGTGGTTTTTATAAGAGTGTTATGTCTTTGAACGTGGCCAACATATTTCACTTGCCTCTCTTTTTTATTTCTTTCATCAACTCTTTTTTTCGTCCTAATATGTTAATAACCCCGGTATTTGATTGTTCTGATTGTGTTCTCTGTTAGCGGACGACGAGTGCAGGCGCTGAACTCTCGTCCAACCGTACACTTGACATTATCAACGTGGCTTCTTGGGATTTAAAGAACGTAGGCCGTTACTGCCTTCAATGTCAGGGAGTTCTGGCGGCGGCGATCATGCTGCTCACTTTCCAGGTCTGTTCTCTTTTTTTTTTGGGGGGGGGGGGTGTGCTTGAGGTAAGTGAAGGCGGTGGGGGAATAAGCGAGGAGAGGAGTAGTCACTGTACCGTTGTTCCCACCCGTATGCGTCTGCACATCATTTCAAAATAATAAGTAAACGAGCTTCACGTTTTTAGGAAGTATAATATGATCAAGTTGCAAATCAGAAGATGAGATCGAAAATAGATGCAATAAGGCAAACCAACTAGTTGGACAAATGGCATCAATACTAAAGAATACACACGTATCAATAGTTACTAAGAAAGCTCTCTACAACACAATCTTCCTACCAACTTTATGCTACCAATGTTAAACCTGGAAAATGACGGATAAATAGAAAAGAAAATCACAATAGAAATGAGAATCCTGAGAAGAATACTCAATGTATCAAAAAGAGAGAAAATCAGAAATGAAGAAATCAGGACTAAAGTGGCAGACAGTTATAGCAGCGCTTGAGTTTATTAGAAGGCTGTAAGTCAAATGGTTTGGCCATGTAACTAGGTTACCAACGAACAATATACCATAACAAGCAATGGTTTACAAACCAAATGGAAATAGAAGAAGAGGTCGACCATGTAAACGATGGATAGAAGGAATTGCAGACCGACCATGTAAACGATGGATAGAGGGAATTTCAGAGTCTATGATGAAGCCCATGAACGGGCACTCTCCCGCTGTTTATGCTTTACCTCAACACCGCAAGGTACAAGAGGAACATGATGAGATGATGGTCGGGCATTCTACCGCGATTTATGCTTCACCTCAACACCGCAAGGTACAAGAGGAACATGATGAGATGATGGTCGGGCATTCTACCGCGATTTATGCTTCACCTCGACACCGCAAGGTACAAGAGGAACATGATGAGATGATGGTCGGGCATTCTCCCGCGATGTATACTTCACCTCGACACCGCAAGGTACAAGATGAGATGAGAAATAAATGAGTGCCTTCTGTTGGTTTGTGAAGTGTTAGGACAATCACAGTTTTAAACCTGAGTGCACGAAGGGATAGATACCAAGTCTTTCCTTCTCGTAGTGAACGATGAGAGCTAGTGTCGAAGCCTCGCTCGACCGTGCCCATACCATTACCAGCGTAACGTCCTAGCCATTACACTAAGGAGCCCACTGTGAACACTTCCACTCTCTAGGATAGACTTATACAAAACATGCTTAGCCTACTGCGCAGCTCAGCGGTGTAACAATCTTCCACAAGAAATTAAAGCCATCACCAATCCCTATACATACAGTCGCAACCTTTTCAATATTATCTCAGTTCAGACTACATGTCCTCCTTAAATAGAAAAAAATCACAAAACAAATAATAATAAGTATCTCAAATAATAACTATTATAATACACATTCCCATAACTGTGTTAGATTACATCTATCCTTGTTGTTTGTCCATCAAGAATGATGATGACCATTCATTTCATCCAGTGGGGATCAAAGTATGAAGCCGTGAGTTCTGCCTTAGCTATTTACAAACTTACTTGTATAAATGCCGTGTCAAAATTTAGTTTTAGTGAGTCATGTATTGTTGATTATTGCACATTTTCCATGAGTTTATAATGAATACTGTTTCTGTTGCTGTCTATGATTAGTTAGTTAGTTAGTTAGATAGTCGTGGTTCCAACTTCACGGCAACGGGTTGTCCCCATATTGCTCCGTTCCTGTGCCAGTGAATATCACACAAAATGCTCCTCACTGCCAAAAGTGAACAATGGAACAGACAGGAGTATCGGCAAGCCAACAGCCCGCACAGGTACACTGTGCATAATGCCGCTGCCAGAATGCCAACACAAAAGTCCTCCATGAAAAATACAGTTCATCGTCGATGGAAATGGCAGTCTATGATTAGTTTAGTAATTGATGTATGAATGAAATAATGTACGAAAGCAGGGAGATACTAAGGGCAGAATATCACACGGACATGTGTGCCCAGTGCTTAATCAGTTGAAAATAGAGTTTGTTCGTTCGTTCTCTGCTATAACACGGTTTCTGTCCGAATTCACCGTTTCGTATTTGGAGCACCTGAGTAACCTACTACATATTTATTTTCATTCTGCTTATTCTCAGCTCACACGAGTCCCCAATATGGCCAGCACTGTAGTGTCCTGCCCGCTACTTGCGTGACGTTGTGTTTTCTTGTTGTTGTTTCCTGATAAAGGCTGTAAAGCCCCTCCCTCCCCTCGTCTACCCCCACAACATGTCGTGCTTATTTTTTTTCCGTCTTCTAGCTGTGAACTCGAGCGTAATCCATACTAGAGCTGATTTTTGCCTGTGAGCCAGCTTTCCCCATTACCAGTGTCCCTCGCCATCAGGCAAACCCACTCCGACTTCTGACGTACTTGTAATTTACGTCCCCAAGTCAAGGACGAGAAGCCAAAGTGTAAATCCCACTGACCGGTGTACAGAGAGACACCTACCCAAGCCATCAGCACACTAGAAGTTCAACAGCTAACGATCTTAACTTCTCGGACACGGAATTTCTATGTCGTGTGTTTGTTTTGTTAACTCAATGTACACAACACAATCCTATATAACTTATTCAGAAGTGATTATGGCCAGCCTGAGGTGAAAAACGGTGACCTGTTCACGTGATTAATATTTTAAACCGTACACAGACCCGGGACAAAAGGCCCGACAAATAATCTATACCGGCCCAAAATGCTGACAGGAGAGGGAACCCAACAGGGAATCCACCAATTCCGCGCTTATTTCCTCCTTGTTGGAAAACCTGATCCAATGTTCCCATAAGGCAGGTTTAAATTGGGTCTCATATTACTTCTTGCAGCCGGCATTATCGAGAATGGGTTACGGGAGGATTTCATAATCCCAAAAACACGTTCCAAACACAGCTTCTGGCAGATTGGAAGCAGATTGCCTTGCGCTGGTATCATAGAATGGTATGAGTGCCGGTCATTCAGAAAACAAGGGCAAACTATTCAACGTAAACTTGCCAAGATATCACAAAGAATTACTTCTTGCAGATACAGCGGTGGTGACCCGCCTAATTGTCTTTGACTGCCTGTTGCGGGTATCGCTAGTTCGAGTCCAACACGCGCCTGAATTGCTCGGTGTGTACGATATTGCTCTTGCCACTATTGTTAAACCGTCTCTTTGTTTCTAGCATATTTAGATAAGGGCGAAAAAGAGGAGATCCCGTGTGCAAGTTATGTACGTTAAATATCCAGACTGTTGGAAATTGTAACGAGTAGTCCGTGTGCAAAATTTGTAAGGTAGGAAAGTTAGTTAGTCGACAGATCATCCTCATAGCACATCGAACCATTCAGTCCATAAGTGCTCGGATCCCCTCCTCAGCAAATCCCGCAGCGTGTAGCGGCCAACCTACACCAGTTCTGTGTTGGTTTATCAATCTTCTTTGGCTTCCTGCGTAGTGTTCTTGTTTGGCCACCCCTTTTTTAATTTGCTGTTCTCGCAGTCTGGCCATGGTTGTAGATTCACAGTCATCACTTGGTTCTCGCAAAAGTCTTACTTCTCGTAGAGTATTCAGAATGTCAGCCTGGTCTATGGCGCGTCCGCCCTCCACAGTAACCTTACCTGCGAGCTTGTCAGCCCGCTCATTTCCTTGTACTCCCGCATGCCCTGGCACGAAGATGAAACTAATCTTTGCCAGCCGAGACCGCTGCAGAGACAGCAACCATTCTCTTCGGATCCACCCCATCTCTACCCTCTTGAGCATGCTCATTGAGTCGCTAAGGAAACAGTGCCCTAGTGAATGACTGCGTTTCGAGCCATGTTATTGCTTTACTTACTGCCATGACTTCCATAGTCAGGCTACTTGTGGTCTCAGCAAAAGCACCAGAGTCCTCTTTCACAATTCTCCCTCCGGCCTGCGCCGTGAAGGCCCATGAGCTTCTCACATGTCGGATTACCGACTCATCTGTGTAATTGACAGCATCACCGTCTAACGAATTCTCGAAAATCAACGCTTGTACTTCCGCCTCCACAGGCAGCCGGATTTTCTTGTCTGCATTTTCTATCTAGTTGGATGCAAACTGAAAAGGACGTACAGAAATCTATTGGCACTTGTAACCACTCCTCGCCAGGTTCTAAGTCCTCAAGTCAACACACCTGTTGAAGAATGTCTTCGGCTTGACCCATCCACGACCGTCCTCTTTTTAACCTGCTGCCATTCACCTTCATAATTTCACTATTAGGTAGGAAAATCTACCCATGATTAGATAGAGCCCGTTATCTTGAATGGAATGTGTCTAGACTGGAGGAAGCAAACTTTACACACATGCCTGCTGAAATCGGACACGCTGATTTAAATAAATAATATTTGGCAAATGTGTAATCAATAATTTAAACCACAACACTAGTGCACTAGTTTGTAGAGCGAAAAAGAATATTAGGAATATCGATCTACAGCAGTAAGTAGACGAATAATGATAGACGCCGGTTTCTGAAAGCCTTCAAGGACGGTCACAGTATTTGCTTTCAGCATTGGAATAGCCAGCTCCGTGCTTAGATTACGGTCTTAGGGCAGTTACGCAGCCAGAGAGCTACCCAGAAGTGTGCAGTCATTCATTCAGCAGCATGTCCGTTGCAGAACCTCGCTCCCATAACAACCTTCCGGAAAACCTCTCGATCATAAGTAAGATGTCACGCGTCTGATACACCCATCTGAGATCATCCGCCACATCCTGCACCCATCTTCTCTTTGGCCTTCCTCTTCCTCTCTTCCCAGGCATATACTCCTCCATTATTGTTCTCTCCAAACTTTCGTGACGTTTCAAGTGACCAAAATATTTCAATTTTCTTTGTTTTATCGTCTTTAATAGCCAACCTTTTTCACTATTCAGCTCTTGAAGTATGGATGCATTTGTTCTTTTCTTTACCCAAGATATTCTTAGAACCCGTCTATAACATTATATTCAAAGGCATTTATGCGCTGTTCAGCTTGTTTAGTCCAAGTCTCACAGGCGTATGTTCCAATGGGGAAAATGCATGCTCTTAAAAATCTAATGTTTGTAGTTCTGTCTGTCCCACTCCATAATTTATTCAGTTGTTTTAGTCTTTGAAGATCAAGTGATAGTCGTCGTTTAATTTCTTTCATTGTGTCACCGTTGTTGGTAATCAATGACCCAAGCTATTCAAAAATTTCCACCACCTCCAATTTTTCCTCATTAACATATATTTCTTTCTCCATAGTAGATTTATCTGTATGCATTATCTTTGTTTTTGCAGTACGAAAACTAAAATCAAGCACAATCGTAACTAACAACGACTGCTTGAAAGAGGCTAATGAAACTAGAACAACAAAATACGATCGTCGTTGCCAGTAGTGGGTTGTGCTCAATATTTAAATCTCAAATCCCGAAACAACCAAAAAAATCAACTTGATTATTGCTCGCTGGAATTTAGGTCGCCTGGTGTGCCTTGCCAGTGAAAAGACCTAATCGTTCGGGTCCACATCGATTGACGGAAGTCAATCGCGGCGATCGGGCAAATCTTGAGCTACAGCCTACGATGGGTGACGTTGTAATATTCTGTTGTGATAATTTGGCCGTTCCCAGCGTGTGCCACGTGGTCTAGTGGTTACACACAAGCTTCACACGCCAGTGATCCGGGGTTTGTTTCCGGGTCCGGTCAATGATATGCACTACTGACGAATTCAAACGAGAGCGAAACTCGAGTCTAGTGCTTCCACATTGACGTGGATAGGCCTTAGGTTCATACCAAAATACGATCAACTGTTGCCAGTAGTGGGTTGTGCTCAATATTTAAAACTCAAATCCGTAAACAACCAAATAAATCAAACGAAACTAGAACAGTATATACAACAATACGAATGAGACATACAGCTTTCTTTGGTCATATGATGAGAAGATCGGCATTTGAAAACATTGTGACGACTGGAAAGATCGAAGGGAAAAGAGGCAGAGACCGAACAAGAGAAATGATGCTGGATGGACTGAGACGGTGGCATGGAGGAATATCATCAGCAGAGTTGCTCCAGGACACCAAAGACCGAGATCTGCGAGCTGGCAGAGCACATGATGATGATAATATCGGTTTGGTGTTTCAGCAATGGCCGGATGTGATATTTTGGGGTTGTTTATTTTCTCTATATACCACTCAGAGATGTGGTTCCTGAAACGAACATTGCGAATATCTTGAACTGTCAGAGTAACTAACCACGACAGCCTGGAAGAGGCTAATGAAACTAAAACATTATATGCAACTATAAGGAAACAAACAATGTTCTTTGGTCACACAATGAGATGAGAAGCATTGGGGAACGTGACGACGAGAAGGATGAAGAGGCTGAGGCAACCCCAGAAATGCATGCTCTTACGAGACGATAACATCGAGGAATATCATCATCAGAACTGATCTAGGACACCAAGAACCGAAATCTGTGGAGGGACATTGATGATTAAGCCATTTGGCAGCCACATGTGGATGAAAACGATGATAATCAATCAGTCAATCAATCAATCAATCAATCAATCAGGTGTCGTCTCCATAGTGAATGTTGGCGCAATGGATTTCCAACACTGTCTGCCTCTCGCCTTGATCTCGTAAATTCTGTCAGATAGTTGTTCGTCCATCTTTCGATGTTATCTTCCCACTTGTATCATTGTCTACCTCTTTCTCTCTTGCCTTCAACCTTGCCCTCCAGTATGGTTTTTATGCGTGTTATATCTTTTAGTGTGGCCGAAACATTTTACTTGACTCTTTTTTATTTCTTTGATCAACTCTCTTTTCCCAGTTTTTCTACAACCTGCTGTATTTCAGTTTTGGTTTTCCTATTTTTCTGTATATCCACACCTCCGGGGCCTCTATTCGACTTTCTAATTGCTTGTTCATTGTCCAGACTTCCGGGTCATACATAAGTGTTGATGATGATGATGATGATGATGATGATGATGATGATGATGATGATGATGATGATGATGATGATGTTTATAATGACGACCATAATAACGAAGATGTGTATTCCAGCCCTGCATGGCAAATTAAAGCAAGCAATAGAAAGCAGACTTTCATCTAAGACACTCCGACACAATGAAGATCCTATGTAAAATATGAAAGATATTTACCGATGCATGATGTCAGTAAGAGAAGATGGCTAAACAAATAGGATTGATGGTTCTTGTAGAAGTAAACAAATATTCTCTCAAGATATTTCGTGGCGAAAATGGCCCCATTTCGAAAGCAAATAAGCCCAAACGATTTGAAGCTTACGATCTTTCTATTCAATTTTTTCTCATTTCGTCATTCTATTTTCTGTCGCTTCGATTATTTTGATTTTTGGTGTTAGTTTAAAAAAAAAAAAACTTTTAACATGCATGTAGTCATGTGTGTATATGGTGTCGAATGGAAGCTTCGAAAGGCGGACAGATAGACCATTGCTTTGCTGATCTGGCAGCTTCTGCAGCTTGGCTTGTTTCAGATGTATTGGTGTTACCTTCCCTCTGGAGTAAACTAGACAGGCTGAGAGAGGGATCATGGGCAACACTTGGTCTCTACATTCAACCCAGACTTTGTGTTATGGAGAGGTATAACTCCATTTTACAAACCATCGTCTGCCAGTAGAGACGACCAGGTAAATACGCCTGTATGTGGTGCTAGTATAATGGCACTCTATGGATGGTGAGGCTAATGTCACGCCGGCTGACTTTACTTCCCAAAACATTGTCTAGAACCCATTTTATGCTGTGCTTACCTGGAAAACATGGTCCATTTACCAGAATATTCCGGCCTCCGTAGGGAATGGAACACGTGGCCAACAGGTTGGCAAGCGAGTGTGTTAGACATTACACTACCCCAAATACCTACTTAAGTGTTGAGGTCTCAATTATTATGTTATCATCATCATTATCATCATCATCATCATCATCATCATCATCGTCATCGTCGTCATCATCATCATCATATGCCATACCGATAAGCTTTGGTGGTCATGGTTCGCCGTCCCACACGATCACACGAGCGTAGATCAGCTCAGTGTTCTTGTCTCGACCGTATCACGTGGCCAAGTCATCCAGGTATTTACTTCTCTGCCTTCCCCTTGTTATTTTCGCCTCCATCTAGCCAGTTGCCAGTAATATTCTGTTATAGTCTTGCAAAAGTTGTGGCATGGTCACGTCAGGACAATGGTTCAATACCTGGGCACACCGCTGACCAAGGGAATACAAGAATGGCCACCGATTTCCCTGTGCACTTCATCATCATCTAGTGCCTTAAAGGCTGGTGTGGGCGGTCGTGCTTTGCCACAAATTGCTCCGAAAAAATCTCCGACGACATGGATCAATTCGTGTGTTGACTTCCCTTCTGTGCCATAACACAAGACTGCCAAGAATCTTCTCTTGCTATCTTCCTCTGTCTCTCTGTTCACAAATGTTTCCGGTTGTCACAACATGTTCCATTGTTTCTCTTCTCATAATTTGGCCAAAAATGAATAACTGCTTCTTTCTAATGTTTGTGATAAGTTTACTTTGCAACTTAACCTCCCTCAAAATGTCCAGATTGATCATTTTGGCTGTCCAATGCATTTTCAGCATTCTTCTTTTGCACCTGTTTACTAATTGTCAGGGATTCGCTGTCGGTTGTTAAAACTGGTTCTATTTAACATGTAAGAATTATTTTTCTAACTTTCAATGCGCTGAAGCCTATAAAATGTGATTGTCCTAAAACATCACAGACAAAAAGGGTCCCTGCTTCGGGACTTTTAAATTAAATATCCTTTGCATATGTCTGTGTATAATTTCTCTATACAATTTACTCTTCCATATTAATTAGTTAGTCTTTCCTCTTGAGCCTAAGTCGGCGCATAGGGCAGAAGTCATGGCTCTCCATGTCCGGGGGTTCGCTGCTACCTGTTGTAGATCTTGGATGTTCACTTAGCCGTTGAATGAGCCTTCTCTGATGATGGTTCTACGCAGGGTCTCTCTTGGTCTTCCCCGTTTTCTTTTCCCCACTGGTGACCATATGTCTGTCTAATTTCTCTATTCAATTTACGTCTTCCATAAGTCTGTGTATAATTTCTCTAAACAATTTACGTCTTCCACATGTCTGTGTATAATTTCTCTATTCAATTTACGTCTTCCATATGTCTGTATAATTTTTCCATTCAATTTACCTCTTCCAAATGTCTGTGTATAATTTTTCTAAACAATTTACGTCTTCCATTTGTCTTTTCTAATTACTCTATTCAGTTTTCGTCTTTTATTTGTCCGTATCTAACTTCTCTATTCAACTTAAGTCTTTCATTTGTTTAGGGCGCCTATTCATAGCAATCGAATTTCCTGTCACCCTTTTACAACCCCAGTCTCTCCCTACGGCGTAAATTGTGAGATTGCAAGAGCCGACAAGACAAAGAAACTCCCTTACCAATTGCAACCATACGACGAAAATGGCCATTTTCAAACAATACATCCTGACCGGAATCGCTTTCCCGCCTTCCCGAATGCCCGTTTGGAGGTGATAGCGTGTGATACCAAACATGACTCACTACCGATTGGAGATTGGTTTTATCGTAAATACAGGCATGAAAAGGGGAGATAACAGGCAAACCGCACGCATGTATAATGGGGGAAATTCATCAGACCCCACATCGGAGCTGGTCTCGGAGAGCTTGCGACAGGGTAAATTCAGAATTTTGGTGATTGTGGTTTGATGAAACATTTTCCGATTTGTGATTTGGTAACATGTATGATTGTTGCAGACAACGATACTAGTGGGAAGTAAGCATCAAGAGATGGACGAACATCAGCCTGACAGAATATACAGTCAGGGCGAGAGACAGTGTTGGAGATCCATTGCAGCCAATCTTCATTGTGGAGACGGCACCTGATTGATTGATTGATGAGTATTGGAAAGGTGTATGATTGCTGGAAACGTGTATGATTGTTGGAGACGTGTATGATTATTGGGAATGTGTATGATTGTTGGAAACATGGAAGCATGCTGAAATTGTTGGATGTTTGGTTGGTTGGTTGGTTGGTTCTTTCACTGGTTGTTTGGTTACGTGGTTGATTTGTAGGTTAGCTAGCTGGTTGTTTGGTTGTTTGGTGGGCTGGGTGGCTGGCTGGTTGTTTGGTTGGCTGAATGGTTGGTTGGTTGGCTAGTTGTGTGGTACATTATACAAATCTGATGCAAGTCAAAGTCACACTGACTCGTTATTATTGTAACAATAGTTTGTTTTATAAGCCCATAGTAGTTACGAAAAGTTTGAACAAGACGATTTATCATTCCATGGTATTTAATTAGTTAAAATGGTGTATGCACTATCTATCTATCTATCTATCTATCTATCTATCTATCTATCTATCTATCTATCTATCTATCTATCTATCTATCTATCTATTTATCTATCTATCTATCTATCTATCTATCTATCTATCTATCTATCTATCTCTGTCTGTCTGTCTGTCTGTCTGTCTGTCTGTCTGTCTGCTGTATGTGGTGTGTGTGACTGGCTGACTGGGTAGATGGATGGATGGACGGGCAGATAGAGACAGACAGACAGACAGACAGACATACAGACAGATTAGATAGATTAAATAGATAGCGACAGAGAGACAGAGAGAGAGAGAGAGAGAGAGAGAGAGAGAGAGAGAGAGAGAGAGAGAGAGAGAGAGAGAGAGAGAGAGAGAGAGAGAGAGATGAAGATATCCAGAACGAAGTTAACTCAGAAAGAGAACTCGTCACTCATATTAGACGAAGACTGCCCACATTCATTAGGCACGTCATGAGACAATGAAAGCCGGAGTATGTCGTCACAACGGGAAGGATGGAGGGGGAAGTGGGTGGAGAGACAGGGGTTGAACAAGAGAGAAGGTGCTGGGTAGTCCCACAGCATGCAATGGAGGAACATCATCATGATGTGCCATGTCGATAAGCGTGGGCGGTCATGTTTCGCCATCTCACTCGATCACCGGAGTCGTGGGTTAGCTCAGTGTTCTTCAGTGTATGGGGGAACAACAGTATCAGAAATGATTAGAAATGATTGGAAGTACGCGAGGCAGAAGGCTAAGGTCAAACATGATCACCATCGTCACACTGCATGGACACTACTGGTACCTTGTTGTCTTGACACACGATAGTTTGTTACTTTGTACTTGAAATAACAGGCATAATAACCTCTCCATAGCACAAAGCCTGGGCTGAAATGTAGAGACCATGTGTTGTCCATACAGTATAATGTCTCTCTCGGTCTGATTAGCATACTCCAGAGGAAAGATAACACCAATTTATCTGGAACAAGACAAGCTGCAGAAATTGCTGGATCAGCAAAGCAACGGTCTGACAGTTGCCAAATAAGGCATAGGGAGTAGTCTACCCTGCCATGACATTTAGTCTTCAGGTTTCATCTCCTCGCATCACCAGGATGAAGCTTGTACGTGCCCAGCTGCGCTCCTCAGCCCGAAGCTGTTGGCACAATGTGGGGTGTCGGGTTTGATGAGCTCCGCCCGACATTCGACGCTAACAGAAAGCAGAGAGTACCGTCCACTGTCATACGGTAGCTCAGTCACATCTGACACGGACAGTCAGAAGAATATCGATATATAATATATGTGTATGTGCCTGCGCAAGCGTGTGTTGTTATCGATCCAGTTACAGCCTACTCCCCTGGCCTCTAGGCCCGATCCGGTGCCATGCGGTGATGCAGGCACAAGCACATCAGCAGCTGTGTTGTTGCATACAAAGTGTTTTCCATATAACGTGTACTCAGAGTAAAGTGTTTTCCACATTAAGTGTTTCTTTTATGATGCTTCAGCGGGGGCAACATTTTCCTGATATTTCTGAGAACTGTTCACTAATAGATGGAAATTCCAATAGTCTGGTCGAGATATTAACAACGTTGTCCCCACGAGCAGTAATCCGTGGTTGCAGTCTCTCGTGATACATATTAACTTTAGGGAGAGGGTAAAAGGAGAGAAGATCGACTTCATTGCACCGGGTTCTTGTCCCACATGGCTCCGTCTCTGTCCACAGGACGGCCTGCCGAAACCCTCGCACAGAGTACGAACTCCGTAGCTCCAGCGACGACGCCCACGAGTCTCCGAGAAAACTGTACCGTGAAATGAATGTCTGAGTCCGGAATCGAACCACAATCTTCGGAGAGTAAGGCAGCAGCGTAACCATTTGACCACGGAGTCGTGTAAAGTGACATGTCTTGTGCTAGAAGTCTGTACATTGTGTCAGACTGTTTTATGTTTGGTGGTCAGGACTGAGCTGTTGGCGTATTTCATGAGCAGTGTTGCCATCTTAGTACTTTTCGCGCTAAATTTAGTGCTTTTTCAAGTCAGTTAGTGCGAAAATTTTCCTTTTAGCGCGGCCGCATACATTTAGTGCTTCACAAAATTTTTTGGGTGCTTTTTTGGGGGTGGGTAAAAATTACTTTAAAATTCATTTTGGGAACACTAAAAAGCCGAATCTGAACTGAAGCGAGGGAGTAAAACAGTCTTAATACATTACCGCGCAATATTCAACTAATTTTACTCCCTTTAATACGATTTAGCTGAAAGCGAACGCCATTTTGCAGACAAGTCCAAACGACAATACATTAGCTTGTAATCGAGTTCATAATTTTGTGGTGCCTACATGATCCTTTCATTTAAGCTTATTTGTGTTTCACCATGAGCAACATTACCGCGCAATATTCAACTAATTTTACTCCCTTTAATACGATTTAGCTGAAAGCGAACGCCATTTTGCAGACAAGTCCAAACGACAATACATTAGCTTGTAATCGAGTTCATAATTTTGTGGTCTCTACATGATCCTTTCATTTAAGCTTATTTGTGTTTCACCATGAGCAAGAAATATTGTCAACATTTCAGAGAACAGTGGCTCAGTGACACGGGATTTCAAAAATGGTTGTTAAAAGTAGAAGGGTATAATACTAAGTGTTTTTGCAAATATTGCAAATGTTCAATTGCAGCCAGGTTAAATGATATTGAGAGGCACAAGAATACAACGAAACATCAGAAAGCCGAACAACCATTCAGTACACAAAGGCAAATAACAATTGCATTTGACAAACTGAAAGATGATGTCAAAGAAACAGAAGGATGCATGAGTTTGTTCATAGCTGGCCATTGTTCGCTTCGCGTTGTTGACCATTTAGGTGAACTCTGCAAGGTACACTTTGGTGACAGCAAAGGTTGCAAGAACTTTAAGCTTAGGAGAACTAAGTGCAGAGCAGTTATTTCAAATGTACTTGCACCATATTTCATAACAGACTTGACAGCTGATATTGGCAAAAGTAAATACAGCTTATTGATTGATGAGAGCAATGACATTTCTGAAACTAAGCTACTTGGAGTAGCTATTAGGTACTATTCAGAGACAAGAAAACAGTTTGTGGTTACTTACTTAGATTTAGTTGAACTGAATGACTGCAACGCACAGGCAATATGCAATGCGTTAAAAGATTGTTTAAACAAGAATGGACTTGAGTTGCAAAGACTAGTTGCACTCGGCACAGGTGTAAACAATGACAGGTGTAAACAATGGAGTATATACAAAATTAAAATCCGAAGTTCCTCATCTGGTACTAATTAGGTGTGTATGTCATTCCCTTCAGCTGGCAGTGTCACAGGCTGCAGCTGCTTGTCTGCCCAGGAATATCGAGTTCATGATTAGAGAAACATATAACTGGTTTTCTCACTCAAGTCTTCGTCAAGCAAATTACAGGGAGCTTTTTGCTTCAATAAATGATGGACAACATCCGCTAAAGATTGGTCAATTAAGCCAGACACGATGGATGTCCATTCTATCTGCCATTGTAAGAATATTGCAGCAGTGGGTCGAGCTCAGAACTCATTTTGATGTAGCAAGACTCAACGAGCGCTGTTATACAGCAGAACTTCTACATTATATGTTTAGCGACATGAAAAACTATGTGTATCTCATATTTCTCAAGCATATTCTCGGAGAAGTTCAAAGTGTGAATAAGAAATTCGAAGCAGATATACAGGATCCAACAAAACTACTCAGCGATCTTGTCCAGCTCATTGATTCTATCAGTTCAAAGATTGCTATTCCTGGGGAAAAAATAACAGAAAGTGATGCTATTCAAGATTATTTAGATCCTAATCCCAATCTAGGTTATGAGTTTGAGAAAGAAATAGCAGACTACAAATTTCCCGATGAGAAAGAAATTCGTGGAAGGTGCATCCAGTTTTTAATAGAGCTATTGACACAGCTGCGTTTACGTACACCCGATAACGTTCGAGTGTTGCAGTCCATGTCATGTCTTAGTGTGAAGTCTACAGCCAATGAAGCCCTGTATATTGGATCTTGCTAAAATGTTTGTAGAAGATGCAGCTACTCTCACCCGCATCGATTTCCAGTGGAGAAAACTTCATCATATGCAGTGGACACAGACCTCTGACACACTTGGACTGTGGGCAGAAATAGCCTCATAAGGGATGCCACCGGTGAAAATCCTTTCCAAGATCTTACAGATTTAGCTTTAACTCTGCTCATTTTACCTCATTCTAATGCGGACGTGGAGCGTATTTTCAGTCAGATGGGAGTTATAAAATCAAAATTGCGGAATAGACTTAGCATAAAGAGTTTGACAGCTGTTTTCACTATTAGATATGGAATGAAAAGATATGACAAATGCTGTCATGATTATAAACTACCTAAGGATATTCTGCGAAAAATTGGATCACAGGAGACATATACATGTTTCTTTCAATCATCCTCCTCATCCTCATCATCGCAGGTGCAAAAACAACAGGAAATAGCTACAGAAACTGAAGAGGAGTTGTTTGACTGGGATTTGGCAGATCTGCAATAAACTTCATTCTAATATTCAGTGATAATAATACATTATAATGTGCTACTTTATAACATTTTGAATGAATACCGCCAGGGCTTGTTTTAGTGATTTCCACAAAAAAATAGTATTGCAATTTGGTGCTTTTTTGGCTCGAAAGTAGTTCTGATTGGATTTGGCGGATCTGGAATAAACTTCATTGTAAGTAATATGAAGTGATAATAATAAATTATACTGTGCTACCATGTTACATTTGTAATAAAAACAGTTGGTGCTTTTTTTTTTTGGTGCTTCCTAAAATATTTTGGTGCTTTTTAGTGTTTTGGGGTCGATTTTGATGCTTTTTCATCAAAGGGAGATGGCAACACTGGTCATGAGCGTAGTTGGAATAGGGATCCATCACTGCGTTCGTCGTCTCACTAAGTGAGGGAAATACTGACCACCTATTTCTCTGTATTCTGGCCTGCAAAATACGACCTATCACACCTCAGACCCATAAAAGAAAACTTAGGGACAATTTAAAATAGTGTCTTCCTCTTCTTCGTTTCTCTTTCGACGGAAATACTTCAGACCTAGTTATGCACATACTACAGCAAATTTCCCAATGCAAAATCTTTTCATTTGATATTAATATAATATCCATCCATCATGTGCCATGCCGGTAAGTGTGGGCGGTCATGTTCTGCTATCTCACTCGATTCACCAGAGTCGTGGATCAGCTCCGTGTTTCTGTCTCGACCATGCCACAAGGCCAAGCCATCCAGGTACTTGCTTCTAGGTCTTCCCCTTGGTCTGTTCCCCTCGATCTTACCAGTTGTCACCAAGTTCTCCAAATCATTTCTTCTCATAACATGCCCAAACAATTTTGACTGTCTACGTTTAATGTCTCTAATCAATTTCATCATCATCAAGTGCCGTGCCGGCTGGCGTAGGCGTTCATGGCTCTCCATAGATCTCGGTCTTTGGTTTTCTGGATCAACTCTGCTGCTGATATTCCTCCATGCCACCGTCTTAATCCATCCAGCATCACTTCTCTTGGTCTGCCTCTGCCTCTCTTCCCTTCGATCTTTCCAGTTGTTACGATGTTCTCCAATGCCTCTCTTCTCATCACGTGACCAAAGAAAGATGTTTGTCTCTGTCTTATTGTTGTATATAATGTTCTAGTTTCATTAGCCTGTTTCAGGCAGTCGTCGTTAGTTACTCTGGCAGTCCAAGGAATTCGCAACATTCGTCTCAGGAACCACATCTCTGTTGCTTCTAATTTCTTCTTAATTTGTTCATTTACATTCCAAGATTCACTGCCATACAGCAAAACTGGTTCTACATAGCATTTCAGCACTCTCTTTCTTACATTCAGTGATAGTGACTTATTGCATAAGATACTCTTCATTTTCTGAAATGCGGCTTTTGCCTGCCCTATTCTGCTCCTAATCTCTGTTGTACATCTTCCATCTGATGCTATAAATGCCCCTAGGTATCTAAAATTATCAACTTGGTTAAGGATTTTTCCTTCTATTTCTATGTCACATTTTGGTGTCACCATTTTCTTTGATATTACCATTGTTACTGTTTTCTTGATATTCAAGGAGAGTCCTTTCCTTGCACTCTCTGTTACTACAACGTCTAATAATTGTTGTAGGTCTGTTGAATTATCCGCCACCAATACTGTGTCATCTGCATAGCGTATATTATTTATATTATAACCTCCAACTAGTATTCCTGGCATCTCTTTGATCTCTCTCATTATTACTTCGCTATACAGGGAGAAAAGATCTGGTGACAAGACACACCCTTGTCGTACTCCTAGCTTTATCTGTTCGTAACTACCCTCTTTATTTCCAATTTTAATTGCTGCTACTTGGTTCCAGTAAATATTCTTTATTATTCTTAAATCTTTTCCATCAGTGTTGATATCTTCCAACATTTTAATCAGTTCATCATGTTTTACTTTATCAAATGCCTTAGTATAATCTATGAAGCACAAATACATGTCTCTCTGTTTCTCTATTGACCTTTCTATTAGTGTCCGTAATGTATAAATTGCATTGTTTGTGCCCTTTCCTTCCACAAATCCATACTGTTCTTCACTAATCAATTTACGATCTTCATTTGTTTCTTGAAGGACTTGTTCATTGGTCTTTCTGGCTGTCCATGATATTCTTTGCATTTTCCTCAGAAACCACATTTCTACAGCCATCAGATGTTTTTCAACCTGACTGCTCATTATCCAAGCTTCACATCCATATAAAAGTGCATGTTCTATGTAGCATCTCAACACTCTTTTTCTCGTTTCAATTGACATCTTTTTATTGGTCAGTATGTTTTTCATCTTGCTAAAGGCTACTTTTGCCATGGCGATTCCTGTTCTAATCTCTTCAAGGAATCTCCCATCAGATGTTATGACTGTTCCGAGATAATTGTACCTATTCACTTGTTGAAGAATATTCCCATTTACTTGCATATTACACTTGCGGTATTTCGTTCTTCCTAGTGACAACCATAATCTGTGTCATTTTACAATTTAATTCTAACCCGAGTTAGAATATTAGCCAACAATATGTCGGCTACCAAATTAGCAACTTTTACGTCATAACTGTGGCACACCCCTACTTCTTATTTCCCTCCATCCATTTTAATTTGGTTCAAGCATATTTTTTGTTTGGCACTGAATATGTTAAGGATACTCCTAGTTTTATTATGACATTCATAAGAAGCTGCAAGGACCTACACAAAGAGAGAACAGACTCACCGTATCTAAACAAACAATTTGTCTCATTTCAAACCACACAAAAAAACACAGGAGAATAAACATTAGTCAGACACAACATACTCCCAGACAAAACAGTGTCTAGACAGGCAATTAATTGGCGATTTCAGCAATGAAATAAGAGCCAAATAGGAGACAGAGAAGATGGGAAGACGGTAAAGAAGTGAGTTATATAGGTGGCATAGAGGAGACAAGTTTCCATTAGCAGGAAAGTACGCAGGCTATTGTTAAAGCGGACAAATTGTTGGCTACAACCAAGCTGATACTGGAGTCAGAACAAACCACAAAATATGACTAGGCAGCTAAACGAAAAACACAGACGAAAACCACAGACGAAACACTCGACGAAAAACAAAGATACAAGTTTTATAGAATAAACTAGCTGACCCGGCCCGGCCCCGCCCAGTTCCTTGCGTTATCTATAGATAGATAGATAGATAGATAGATAGATAGATAGATAGATAGGTAGGTAGGTAGGTAGGTAGGTAGATAGATAGATAGATAGGTAGGTAGGTAGGTAGGTAGGTAGGTAGGTAGGTAGGTAGGTAGGTAGGTAGGTAGGTAGGTAGGTAGGTAGGTAGGTAGGTAGGTAGGTAGGTAGGTAGGTAGGTAGGTAGGTAGGTAGGTAGGTAGGTAGGTAGGTAGGTAGGTAGGTAGGTAGGTAGGTAGGTAGGTAGGTAGATAGATAGATAGATAGATAGATAGATAGATAGATAGATAGATAGATAGATAGATAGATAGATAGATAGATAGATAGATAGATAGATAGATAGATAGATAGATAGATAGATAGATAGATAGATAGATAGATAGATAGATAGATAGATAGATAGATAGATAGATAGATAGATAGATAGATAGATAGATAGATCGATCGATCGATCGATCGATCGATCGATCGATCTATCTATCTATCTATCTATCTATCTATCTATCTATCTATCTATCTATCTATCTTATCTATCTATCTATCTATCTATCTATCTATCTATCTATCTATCTATCTATCTATCTATCTATCTTATCTATCTATCTATCTATCTATCTATCTATCTATCTAATCTAATCTAATCTTATCTATCTATCTATCTATCTATCTATCTATCTATCTATCTATCTAATCTTATCTATCTATCTATCTATCTATCTATCTATCTATCTATCTATCTATCTATCTAATGTAATGTAATCTAATCTAATCTAATCTTATCTATCTATCTATCTATCTATCTATCTATCTATCTATCTATCTATCTATCTTATCTATCTTATCTATCTTATCTATCCTATCTATCTATCTATCTATCTATCTATCTATCTATCTATCTATCTGTCTGTCAGTCTGTCGGTCGGTCGGTCGGTCGGTCGGTCGGTCGGTCGGCCATTTAATTCTTATGAGTGGTCATATAAGCTCCCGTTCCCGACTATCTGTCTGTCTATCTATCTGACCCGGCGCGGCTTCGCCCAGCTCCTGGCGGGGAGCGTCTCATTAAATTCATATAACAAAAAAAAATTAACTTAAGAATGTCCTTCCACACACCATCCATTATTTTTAATGAAAACTGTTTTTAATCACCTACATGACTGTAGATATCTTCTTTAAACATAAAAAGATGTGTTAGAAAATTTTCACTATTTAAATAGATGCATTATTTTTATGAAAACTTTGAAAATGCCTTAAAGACTATATCATTATTTATTATAACTCATATGCCTGTAAATAACTGTAGACAAAGAGTTTGTAAATCTATGAAAACAATGCAACAATCTATATATAAAATATATAGCAATGCTATTAAAAGTTATGCCCCTTGAAATAACTTTTCTTAAGTTAAGTCCCCTCGCTATATATAAATGATAATGTAAATTTAAATATTAAATTTTAGTAAGTAAATAGCTGATTGTACACTAGCAAACTATGACAGTTGGCTGCACGGGAATGAAAAGAATACATGTAGACAATTTCATCTCAATCGGATGGACCGTTATCGAACGCATCAAATACATCCCTACACACATACATACATCGTCTTTTATATATATATAGATAAAACGAGAAGTGGGCGGCAAGCTTGATTAGAACACGATTACAAGCAACAAAACGGACGTTTGGTCATATGATGGGAAGACATAAACTGGAACATGTTGTGTGCAGGATTTGTGGAAAGAGGGGAAGATGACAACAGTGACAATCAATTCTTCTCATTCTTGCGTCATGCCAGGGGAGTTTGTCAATATACGAATTGATACATGTCGTTGGAGAGGGCACGATGTGGAGAAGCATGACCGCCCACGCCAGACGGCACTGCACTTGATGATGATGTTGACACCTTTCATCAACTAACAACATAATCAACAAATATCAGACACCCCCCCCCCCCTAAAAAAAAGACCACAAATAAACAACAGACATACGTAACATGGGATATGATCATAATTCGATCAAAGAGGGATATTATTTTATTTGATCGTTTTTTTCCCTCCAAACATTAAAACAAACAGTGTGTGTGTGTGAATGTGTGTGTGTGTGTGTGAATGTGTGTGTGTGTGTGTGTGTGTGCGCGCGCGCGCGCGTGTGTACTAATGTGTGTTATAGGAATACAGATCACTGCTTAAGTATTCTTTTGAATAACGAACACACATACAATAGATTGCACGATTTATTGCCGGCATATTTCGCTGCATCTCGTCAGGTATATATCGCAGAAATCACATAATATGAAGTAAAGTAACTAGATAAGTCCTTCAAGCTAAACTATACATATTTGCGCAGTAATTTCAATTGTCTACCACGGTAATTGCAAACTGACTATAATGTCTCTCTGTTTGCACAAAACTGGCCTATGAAGATTAATCATGATGGCTTCTGCGACCTTTAACAAGCGACTGTTTTGTGGGCTGTAAAGCTGGAAAACATATGATGGCTGTGAAAATGTGGTATCTGAGGAAAATGCAAAGAATACCATGGACAGACAGAAAAACTAATGAACAAGTCCTTCAAGAAACAGATGAAGATCGTAAACTGATTAGAGACATTATACGTAGTCAGGGTTCCAAATGTTGCTGTATGTAGCCGAGGCGCGGTGTTGGGGTGAGCGCCCAACATTGCTTAAATACTTCAATGGATCGTGAATACATAACCTATGCAGCAAAAGTCCAACTCCTGGCCTTCACGTGGCGGGCCCGTTTAAACTAACAGGAGAAGGGGCGACGGCGAGTCTCTGGCGCCGGAAAATAACCAGTATGCTCTAGATGTGTATGCACGTACATGCATGCACAGACAGGTGTGTGCGCGCGTACACATCTACACTCGAGTGAGACCACAGTCTGCTCTAGCAAAGAAAGGTGCTGAAGACGGAGGCAGCCTGCCAAGAGGCGCACCACAGAAATCAGGATGCCACGCAATCACGCAAAATGGAATATGTCGACTACTGCTAATCGTTATGGTGCTCGCCCTGCTTTGGACCCCCAGGCAGGTGCAGTGCCGGGCCCTATGTCTCGAAAGGGTCCAACCCCAACTACTGGAGGTCCTTCTCAGATGTCCTGTGGAGCCAGGGGACATGAGAATAGGACGACTGGCCATACTAAACGAAGACTTAAAATAATGCACTGGAATGCGGAGGGAGTCAGCAACAAAAAAATAGAATTAGAAAAAATCTTGGACCAAGAAAAAGTAAGCATATGTTGCTTGCAAGAAACCCACCTCAATGAAAATATAGCCTTCAAAATCAGAGGCTACCAGTGTTACCGATCTGACCGAAAGGACACGCGAAAAGGTGGGATACTGACCCTCGTAAGAAATAACATCATGGCTTCCCAAATCAAAGTCTACATGGAAGGGGCTGAGTATCAGACACTTAAACTTAAGACAGGTAACACAGATCTACATCTGATCAATTACTACTGTCCAAGTGACCGCCCACAGGCATTGGACACACTACCACTAAAAGAAAAAAATGATTGTGTGTGGCGATTTCAACAGCCACTCGCAGAGCTGGGGCTATGATCACGTGGACCAGAGAGGAGAGAGACTGGAAGACTGGCAGGATGAGAATAGATTCATGTTGATTAACAAGCCGTCCGACCCACATACTTTCTACTCGAGATCATGGCACTCTACAACTACACCTGACGTGGCTTTTCATTCACCAGACCTGGAGTGGAACATTACACGAATTGTTGGGAAACAACTTGGTGGCAGTGACCATCGGCCAGTCTTTCTAACCGTAGAAAATTAGCTTGTAAGTGAAAACAGCACCCTCTCGAGGTGGAACTACAAGAAAGCAGACTGGGCAATGTACAAGCATCGCACCAGCATACTGGTTAGAAACCTGAACACTGAGAAAGACATAAATAAAGTAGTTGAAGAGTTTGGGAAATGCATACTACAGGCAGCGCGAGAAACAGTACCAAGAGGAGCCCGTAAACAATATAAACCCTACTGGAGTAGTGAACTGGAACAGTTGCATAATGATGTGGAAGTGTGTAGAAAGCAAGCAGAGGCCACACCCAGCCAAGAGCACCACAATAAATTCCAGCATGCAAAAGCCAAATTTCAAAGGACCAAGCTGCAGGCTAGACGGAAAAGCTGGCAGGAGAAAACGGAGTCTCTGAACTTTGAAAGAGACACAAGGAAATTGTGGAAGCTAATAAAACAGCTTAATGATGAGGGCACAGGGAGAAACTCAAAAATTGCGCTACATAAAGATGGAAAAATCTTAACAAGAAAGCAAGCAGCTGACCATTTTGCAGGACTTGTTCGCACAAGATAATAATATCAAAATTAGTCCAGAGAAACAACAAGAGATTCGAGAGAAACGACAACATACAGGACAGAAGGAAATAGTACATGAGGTCCTGGAGGCAACCATCAGCGAACTGGAGCTAGCCATATCAAAACTGAAAATGAGAAAGTCACCAGGGGCTGATGGTATCTCCAATGAAATGATCAGGAACCTAGGAACAGAGGCCAAAACAAAGCTGTTGCAGATCTTCAATAACAGCTGGACCTTAGGCAGTGTTCCACAAGCCTGGAGAGAAGCAATCATGATACCCCTCCTAAAATCAGGGAAAGTTGGTTCCATTGCCTCTAGCTACAGACCAATTAGCCTCACCAGCTGTCTCTGCAAAACACTGGAGCGCATCATTAATCACAGATGCCACAGCAGGCTGGCTTTAGGCAGTGCTACTCTACGGAAGATCAGACAACCTACCTCTCTCAAGAAATTGAGGATGCATTCCAAGAGAAGAAGCTGGTGCTTGCGGCATGGATAGATCTGAAGAAAGCCTTTGACAAAGTCTGGAAAGAAGGTTTGATGAAGAAACTGAGAAACTGCAAAGTCAATGGAAGAATGTACAAATGGGTGAAAGCATACTTGCACAACAGAAGAGCCCGAGTACAGATAGACGGACTCAAGAGCAAGAAAGTACTACTGCGTCACGGGGTCCCCCAGGGCGGAGTCTTGTCCCCCACACTTTTTCTAATCTTCATCAATGATCTTGTTGCTCACCTACCACATGGAATTAAAGCGGCAATGTACGCCGATGACCTCGTTCTATGGAGCACAAATGAATATGCATCAGTGGCCACCAGATTGCTACAAAGAGCTGTAGATACATTTGCTGCATGGGCAAATAGATGGTGTGTCAGCATAAACACTGACAAGTGCAGCACTATCCTATTTACCCTCTCTCCAAAACAAAAGGCAGGGATCATCCAGATAAATGGAACACCCCTAAGAGAAGATAAAGAACCAACATACCTTGGAGTAACATTTGATGGCAGGCTGACATGGAGAAAGCACATCAACAAAGCAGTAGCAAAATAGCCATCCTGAGAAAGCTAAGTGGAACCACATGGGGAGCCAGTACGAAAATACTTAGCAAAGTTTACCAACAGAGCATACGACCACACCTGGAATATGGGTCAACTGCGTGGTGTTCAGCATCACAAACCACACTACAAGAGTTGGACAAGGTGCAAAATCAAGCACTTAGAGTCACCACAGGAGGGATGAGATCAACCCCTATAGTGGAAATGGAGAAGATGGGGAGGACACAGGCACTGAGTGAGCGCAGAGATACGAAAACGCTAATACAAGCAGAAAAGTTCCTCAGCTTGCCAGGCCACCCTATGAAGAACAGATTTGAAAACCTAGCTATGGGGCGGTTGAAAAGAAGTAGTTTTATCCACCAGGCCAAACGACTCTGCAGAGAAACCACTGATCTGCCCACAGTTGGTATCCCCCTAACAACTATTCCAGAGCGAACTCCATGGAAAGATGAGCATAGACTATCGTTACACATCCAGACAAAAGTGAGAGGAATATTTGACAAGGAAGAACAGAACAGTGTGCAGCGCAGAACAGCCACTCTCAGCTTCCTTGATGAAGAATACCCACAGGACCTCTGGATCCGAATCTACACAGATGGGTCAGCACAAAATGCTGTTCGAAATGGAGGAGCGGGAGTGTACATAGAATATCCAAATAATACTAGGGACACAGCCAGAGTACCGACAGGAAAGTACTGCCATAACTATGATGCTGAAATTGAGGCAATCAAGATAGCAACAGAGAAATTATTAGATACCAGCAATGGTACACAACCTGTGGTGCTATTGACAGATGCAAAATCAGTACTCGACGCGCTCCTGTCTGGGAAATTGCCAGTACTAAGGACACTACTTTCTGAACTTAGCAGTCAGCATAAGGTCACCATACAGTGGATACCATCCCACTGTGGAGTGCCCGGAAATGGCAGAGCTGATCAATAGGCTAACGAAGGAGCCAAAGAAGAACAGCCTGATGTGCCCGTTACATACCACCAAAAGAAAAGAATGATCAAATCAGTCAGAAAGCCACCAAAATCTGCTCAAGATGACTACCACGTTATGGACAGACCAGAACAAGTCATTATTCTGCGCCTCAGAACAGGACACAATAGATTACGCAACCACATGTATACAAAATTCAAGATTGGTGAAACAGCCATGTGCACATGTGGATTGGCGTCGCAGACAGCAGAGCACATACTCCAAGACTGCCCAAAATATAACATATCTAGGCAAACCTTCTGGCCTAGAGAGACGACAGTGGAAGATAAACTCTATGGACCACTGTGTGAACTGAAAAAAACAGTTCAATTCATGCAAGAGACGACATTGCAGATATAGACATATTTCAAGCGAACGAAAGAAGAAGAAGAAGAAGAATACGTAGTCAAAATGTGTTGGGCATGTTCTAAGAAGAAATGAATTGGAGAACTTGGTGACTTGCTGCTGCTTGCTTGCTTGCATTAGCTGGCAGTGAACTCCAGCGCGAAGTCCTGTATGTCGGATGAAGACATCCTGTTGTCCAACATCAGTGTGATGTCATACAGGACTAAGGTTTGTGTGAGTATCCGTTGTCCCATGTCTGGCTTATTGGTGTGCAGACTGGTGGTTCCTCGCCGTGAATGCAGATACTCTCCGACTTCGGAAGAATCATCGATCCTACTACGTTAGCCAGGACCGCGAAGGGACCTGTTGCCCACGACGCGTGACTAGGACGTGTTAGTAGGTCTTGGCCAGTATAGAACATGGCCCTGGTGCCTTGGAAACACCTCTGCGTCCCAGAACATGGTGACAACTGGCAAGATCGAAGGGAAGAGACCAAGGGGAAGACCGAGAAGTAAATACCTGGATGGCTTGGCCACGTGGCATGGTCAAGACAGGAACACGGAGCTGATCCACGACTCTGGTGATCGAATGAGATGGCAAAACATGACCCCCACATTTATCGGGATGGCACATGAAGGATGGATGGATTGTATGTGTTAAACAGCACAGGAAACGCATTATCTCTACCAATCACGTTAAGTATTATTGGTATTTTTTTCTGACAAAAAGTCAGGGCTGTTATGTTTTCCATGTCGATTTAAAGAAAAATTTCGCTCGATACGTCAGCCTGTATATGTGTGCTTGTTGTTTCGTTCGCCCATCTATTCTACATATTTTGAGTTTATTTCCTGACTCCTTTATGTAAAGCGGGCGTTTTTGTTTTCTGTATATTAAAAGACGTGTCAGGAGACGTTCGTGTTTATACTGTAAGATTAAAGACGTGTGACGATACGTTCAGGCTTATACTGTAAATTAAAAGACGTGTCAGGAGACGTTCGTGTTTATTACGTAAGTTAAAAGACGTGTCACGAGACGTTCGTGTTTTTACTGTAAGTTAGAAGACGTGTGGTGAGACGTTCGTGATTATACTATAAGTTAAATTTCGTGATATAAGTTAAATTTAAAATTCGGCAGACTGCGCGGAAGAAATCATTCCTGATTCAACGGGCAAGACGGCGTTTACCTGCAAAGAGTTGTGGAACGTAATGAGCACGGCAAGGCACGTAGAGCGCCCTGGTCATCCACTGCACCTGTATTCGTCTCCAGTCGTCTCGACTTGTCTTGCCACTGGACTCAGATGGACTCAGGCGAGAGAGTGAGGTCGACGAATTGCGCAACTCTTCCTCACTTTAATCCAAGTCATCGCGCAAGGCATTCTTCATCCAACGTCATATATCACCTTCAAGCCCTGTGGCGATGGGCGAGCGGTGAAGCGGCAGGCGTGGGTACGCTGGCAGCCGTAGTCGCAGACCTGCACACAGACGGCTCAGGCCATATGGTCGTCTTCTACTGACCGGAGCAGCAGTGGGATTCGGCAGCCCCCTGAGCGACTGAGCAGCCCTCTATAGGAACACATTGCTCACCTCCATAGCATGAGGAAGGGACTAGAAAAGGTGCCCTAAACATTGTCTGCTCCATCACTACCTAACCAGCAAACCGCGGTTGGTGGGTACCCTTAACTGCGGTCGACATACAAACAAAGATAAAACAAGCCAAGCTAAAAGAGAAAACCATATTCCCTTAACAATTGGAACTTGGAATGTACGCACCCTACTTGACAGAGACGGCGCGTCGGGTCCAGAGAGACGAACAGCACTGATTGGGAGAGAGCTGGGCAGGTACAATATCGACATTGCAGCCTTGAGCGAGACACGACTTGCAGAAGAAGGTCAAATCTGTGAAATCGGTGCCGGCTACACATTTTTCTGGAGTGGAAGGAAAAGCGAGGAAAGACGCCAATCCGGTGTGGGATTTGCCATTAAGTCGGCCCTGGTCGGCAAATTAGCTGGACGTCCAAAGGCTATAAATGACAGGCTCATGACTATGAAGTTGCCCCTGCTGAATGGAAGGAAGCATGCAACAATTGTGAGTGTCTACGCACCAACTATGACCAACGAAGATGATGTCAAGAACAAGTTCTATGAGGACCTGCACAATGTATTAACATCTGTTCCCAAAGGACACAAACTTATACTCCTTGGGGATTTCAATGCCAGAGTAGGCACGGACACCACCTCTTGGAGTGGCATTATTGGAAAGCATGGAGTCGGAAATTGTAACAGCAATGGACTCCGCCTCCTTCAGACATGTGCCGAACATGATCTCCTGATTACGAACACAATTTTCCGTCTCCCCATGAGAAATAGAACATCGTGGATGCACCCTCGCTCGAAACACTGGCACCTCATTGACTATGTCATTGTCAGGAGGAGTGACAGACAAGACGTCCGATTGACAAAATCCATGTGTGGTGCCGAATGTTGGACAGACCATCGTCTCATTGTCTCGAAAATAAACATTCACATCAGGCCACCACGGCGTCCTCAAGGGGTGAAAATGCAAAAAAAGCTAAATGTCACCCACCTAAACAGCAAGAAAATGCAGCAGTCGTTTGAAAATATGCTGGAAGACCGCCTCAAGCCAAATGCTGCAGCTAAACAGGATACAGAAACAGAATGGAGAGCCCTAAAGGACATAATTTACAACACTGCTATGGAAATCTTGGGTCCAGCCCCCCGAAAGCATAAAGACTGGTTTGATGAAAATTCCGAAGACATCGACCAATTGCTGGCCGAGAAACATCTTCTCCTCAAGGCACATTTGAATGACCCAAAGTCAACATCAAAAAAAGATGCCTTCAAGAACATTCAGAGAGTAGTGCAGCAGAAACTTCGGCACATGCGGGACTCCTGGCTGAGCAGCAAAGCTGATGAAATTAGGGCTTTGCTGACAGACATGATATGAAAAACTTCTACGACTCACTGAAAGTGGTCTATGGTCCTACATCACTAGGCATAGTTCCTCTCCTCAGTGCAGATGGGGGAACATTGATCACCGATAAGAAATAAATCCTTCAACGCTGGGCAGAGCATTTCAGCAACATCTTAAATGCAATTTCCTTCTTCGATGATGAAACCATCAACTACCTTCCTCAAGTTCCTACCAATGAGACACTTGATGACCTGCCAACCATAGTGGAAGTAAACAAAGCCATCCAGCAACTCTCCAGCGGCAAGGCACCTGGTCCTGACTCTATCCCAGCAGAGATATACAAGGCAGGTGGGCTGGTCCTAACAGAGCAGCTTCACCAAGTCTTTACAAACATATGGGTGAACGAGACCATGCCACAAGATTTCAAGGACGCGTCAATAGTCCACCTTAAAAACGTAAAGGAAACCGCCAATCCTGTGACACCCACCGAGGCATCTCCTTGCTTTCAATTGCAGGGAAGATACTGGCCAGAATTCTTCTCAATCGTCTCACAGCCCATCTCGATCAAGGTCTTCTTCCTGAGAGTCAGTGTGGCTTCAGAAAATAACGTGGAACTGTTGACATGATTTTCGCTGCAAGGCAGCTGCAAGAGAAATGTCAGGAACAGAACTGCGAAATGTTCTCCACTTTCATTGACCTTACCAAGGCTTTTGATACAGTCAGCAGAGAAGGACTGTGGAAGATTATGGCAAAATATGGCTGTCCACGAAAGTTTGTCCAAATAGTGCGGCTATTTCATGATGGCATGCAGGCAAGAGTACAGGAAAATGGCGAACTGTCTGAACCCTTTCCTGTCACCAATGGAGTGAAGCAAGGATGTGTCCTGGCACCAACACTGTTCAACCTCATGTTTTCAGCCATGCTGATGAATGCCTTCGAGAACGACGACATTGGAATAGACATCAACTACCGTATGGATGAAAAGTTGTTCAATCTCAGAAGGCTGAAAGCTAAAACCAAAATTAACAGCGACACCGTCAGAGAGCTCCTGTTTGCTGATGATTGCGCTCTGTACGCCAACTCAGAGGCGGACATGCAACATAATGTTTCAGCTTTCTCACATGCCTGTGCCAACTTTGGGCTCAATATCAACTTGGAGAAGACTGTAGTTATGTACCAGCCAGCTCCAGGGAATAATCACACTGTGCCGAATATCAAAGTGAATGATCATAGACTAAGTGTTGTGGACAAATTTACCTATCTTGGCAGCACTGTGTCACAAGCTGCCACAATTGATGACGAAGTGAATGCAAGAATCTCCAAGGCCAGTGCGGCCTTTGGCAGACTGTACAAGAATGTATGGGACAGAACTGGAATAAGCCTGCAAACAAAGCTAAAAGTCTACAAAGCAGTCGTATTATCCACACTGCTATATGCTTGTGAAACCTGGACTGTTTATCAGCGACATGCTAGGAAATTAAACCACTTCCACACAGTCTGCCTAAGGAAGCTACTGAAGATTAAATGGCAAGACAAGATTCCAGACACTGAAGTTCTAGAAAGAGCATCCATGCCCAGTATCAACACTCTACTGATGAAGAATCAGATTCGCTGGGCTGGTCACTTGACTCGCATGCCAGATCACAGGCTCCCTAAACGAATTTTTTACAGCGAACTGCGTTGTGGTAAACGCTCCCAAGGTGGCCAGAGGAAACGCTTTAAAGACACTGAAAATTTCACTGAAGGCTTTTTGAATTCATCATGACACCTGGGAGGCTGCAGCCAGAGACCGAAATTCGTGGCGTGCATCATTACGCAAGGGTGCAGTCATATGTGAGGCAACCAGGACTGCAAGAGCTGTGAAGAAAAGGCAGGACAGAAAAACCACTGCAGGAAATCCTCCTCCAGAAACGTCAAGTATTCTTTGCCCACATTGTCAAAGAACATTTCGAGCCAAAATAGGCCTTATCAGCCATCTTAGAACCCACGGCTCCATACCTTCAACCCCACTGGATGAAATGAATGGTCATCATCATTCTTGACGGATAAACAACAACATAAGTTAAAAGACATGTGGCGAGACGTTCGTGTTTATACTATAAGTTAAAAGACGTGTGACGAGACGTTTGTGTTTATACTATATGTTAAAAGACATGTCACAAGACGATAGTGTTTGTAGTTTAAGTTAAAAGACGCATGACGATATGTTCGTGTTTATACTGTAAGTGAAACGACGTGTGACGAGACGTTCGTGGTTAATCTGAATGACGTATGGGCCACTGGCACAGAAGTCCAGGACCAGCCTTACACAGTGTGAGTCACACTAGCTCAGATCTTGGGCGCCTCTACACAGTGCGGCACAGACTGGACTCTCTGCTAGCTAAACAGACAGACAGACAGACAGACAGACAGACAGACAGACAGACAGACAGACAGACAGACAGACAGACAGACAGACAGACAGACAGACAGACAGACAGACAGACAGGCAGGCAGGCAGGCAGGCAGGCAGGCAGGCAGACAGACATAAGAAGTATAAAATACTATTTCCCGTCTGTTCCTTAGAAGTGGAAGACACAAGCAACACTGGTCACCCAACCTCCTATCAATCTAGTTACAGTAATCAAATTGAACATCTATTCCTCCAGACAGTCGCACTGTCTGTTTTACCTGTCAAGTTCTATTACCGATACGCAAATGGTTTCCGCTGCGCTGTGTTTGTGCGTGTCCTAATGATTTGGCTAATATAACTTTTCGCTCCACGTTACAAAATCAACGTCCACATTTTTTACTTGCTAATCTGATTTGATAGAGGAAAATGGCGTTTTATGTGTATGAAATCAATTTATCTTATACGTCAAGTTCTACATAAATTGATGCAGAGAGAGAGAGAGAGAGAGAGAGAGAGAGAGAGAGAGAGAGAGAGAGAGAGAGAGAGAGAGAGAGAGAGAGAGAGAGAATAATGAAGACTGTCCACATTCATTAGGCACGTCATGAGACAAGGAAAGCCGGAGTATGTCGTTGTCACAACGGGAAGGATGGAGGGGGACAGACAGACAGACAGACAGACAGACAGACAGACAGACGGACGGACGGACGGACGGACGGAAACGGGCGGGATGACGGGCAATCGAGCAGATTTTTTTGTGTGCATATCTCTTACAGGACGTCGCAGTCAACATCAGCATTTTCAGCAAGATTACGCTCAGTAGTTTGCCATTGCTTTCTGAGCGACCGGCTCACATATCTCGTAAGTTACCAACGCGGCGAGAACCGGTAACGATTCTCGAGCAGGTTACGTTAGTCGCGAGAATATACGGGATTACGGAGAAAGACGTAAACTCCTTGGCCAGGGAGACCAGGAAGATATTACAGACACACTATATATAAAATACTATTTCTAATCTGTCCCTTGGTAGTGGAAGACACAAACGACACTGGTCACCTAACCTCCTATCAATCCGGTTACTGTAATCCCATTGCACATCTATGTTCCCACACAGTGGAAGTCCGGTCAAGCTCTGTTATTCAGATCTTGTAGAATGTCAGAGTATTTCTTCTTCACAGCCCACGGCACTCCAAGAAATTCTCTGTAACATGTAATTTCACAAGCAGCGATTGTTCTTGCTTCATGATTGCTAAACTAGAACATTCTACACAACAATAAAAAAAAAAGAGACGAACAGATTTATTTCGTCATATGATGTGAAGAGAGGGACTAGAGAACATCGTGACAAATGGAAAGATCAATGGGAAAAGAGACAAAAACCGACCAAGAGAAGTGATGCAGGATGTACTGAGGCAGTGGCATGAAGGAATATCATCAACAGAGTTGATCCAGAACACCAGAGACCGAGATCTGTGGCGAGACATGAACGCCTACGCCAGCTGGCAGGGCGCATGATGAGGATGATGAATGATTGACACATGGTCCATGGCTCACATTCATATGTTGTTGCATGAAAGGTGCATGCTCTCAGAACTGTTACTATAATTTGTTTACAGGTGTTGTGCCGTGGGTTTTCAATATTATTTCCAACTTCAGCATTGCTATGGGCAGTCTACGCCCGGATTCGTGAGAAGAGCGTCCCCACACAGATACGAGGTCGGTTAATTAAAGTATCGTACTGCGGGCCGGGAAAATAAGATTGCTCACACGGAAGTCTTAAGCCGTAATTCCGTTTAAGTGTGTGTGTGTGTGTGTCTATCTATATATATATATGTGTGTGTGTGTGTGTGTGTGTGTATATATATACACACACACACATATGCCGGTCTCCGTGGCGAAGACGTTAACGACTTTCTCCGTAATCACTATATCCACGTGATACACGAAGCTGTGCGAGATTTGGCAGCGGATCGCGTCGCGTTCGTTACTTACGGTATAATGTGAGCCGGTCGCTCAGAAAGCAATGGCAAACTACTGAGCGTAATCTTGCCAAGAACATCAACAACAGCTGAAAAATACTGGTGTTGACTGCAACATCCTGTAAGGGATATGCAACTTTTATATATATATATGAGTGTGTCTGTATGTGTCTATGCGTGTACCTGTTTGTCCGTGTGTGTGTGTCTGTGTGTGTGTTTCCGTATGTGTACCTGTGTGTCCGTGTGTGTATCTGTGTGTCCGTATGTGTATATGTGTATCAGTGTGTGTGTCTGTGTACAAGGTTTTATTTCTTTGTCACCCATTTTGTTTTCCATCTTCTCTTGCTCTCTCCACCTCTCTCTCTCTCTCTCTCTCTCTCTCTCTCTCTCTCTCTCTCTCTCTCTCTCTCTCTCTCTCTCTCGCACTCCCCCCCCCCCCCCCCATCTTCCTCATATCTACAGCTCTCTTTTTCTCCTATCACCCCCTCTGACCTGCACAGACCCATAGACTTACCTTTGTCCACGTATCCCAGTATGAAAATACTCCACAACACATACCCTACAACATCCCCGAGATTGAACCACACATCATCACCACACAAGAGTTCCAGTTCTAACTCTTGGCTCCAACCAACCAACGGCCGGCCCGAAGTATCAAACTACACAAGCCAGAACACAGAATCTACACATCACCACATCACCCACAGACCGATGATTGCCCACTGACAACATCACTTCCCGCCAGCGGTAAACTCTTGCGGTGTAAAAACAACCCCGCTTTTCTATACAATTCTTCTGTTAAATGATATTTGTCAGGCTTTCAAAATGCAGGTTATTTTATTATCAGTATATTTACTCGCATCTGTCATCCTTGCCTGGCCGGCAACAACCACGGTGGGTGAGTGGGTATGGTGCCGGGTTCACGAGGGTGGGTGGGGGACAGAGAGAGGAAGGGCAGTGGAAAAAATCAATCACCGTGGCTTGTCACGCCAGCTCACGTAATGTCGTGTGTGAGGGGATCGGGTCTGGAAGTGGGACGACTGTCCAGGCACACCCCGAGTTTACGACTTCGCTTCATTATTCTTGTTCTTGGACCTCTTCCTCTTGTTATTGTTCTCCCTCTCCTTCCTCTTCTTCTTCTACTGTTCCGGCTGCAACTGCTGATACTCCTCATTTTTCTCCTCCTCCTTCTCCAGACAGACAGACAGATAGACAGACAGACAGACAAACAGACAGACAGACAGACAGACAGACAGACAGTGACAAGGTGACACAGAGAGAGAGAGAGAGAGAGAGAGAGAGAGAGAGAGAGAGAGAGAGACGGCTGGGGAAAGAGAGTGGGGAGAAAGAGAAGAGAGAAAGCTCAGGAAGAAAGAGAGTAGGGAGAGAGAAAGAATGGAGAGTGAAGAGAGGGAGTGGGAAAAGAGACCCTAGGAGAAGGGGCTAAGGAAGGGACAGTGAGGAGTGAGAGTGAACGAAGAGATAATGGAGAGAGAGAGAGAAGATTTACTGAATAGAGAATGAAATGAGAAAGTAGGGGACAGAGACGAGCGGGTGAATTGACTGATGAAAGGATGGATGGATTGATGGATGGATGGATGGATGGATGGATGGATGGATGGATGGATGGATGGATGGATACAACCAGCACAGAGACAGGCGATTGAGCAGAAGGGTGAACAGAGTCAGAAAGTTGCAGACAGACAGACAGACAGACAGACAGACAGACAGATGTATGGATGAATGGATGAAACTTGGGTAGATAAGTAGGTCGGCCAGTAGACAGACAGGCAGATAGGGCTCTCTGTACGTCGAGCTTCTAAATTTGAACCTACATGCGGATAATCGATTACGTTCTAATAGCCCTGGGATGGTCTGTAATTTTCGATATTCGGTACCCTACATTTAACCGCCCGATTATCCTGTTCGATAACAACACACAGAACGGGGGAAATCGCCAAGTCCTCGCATTAGGAGAAAGACCCATTCGTGTGTGAGCATTCCTGTTTTGTTTTGTGTGGTGTGAATGTGCGGTGTGCACCTTGGTCCGCGCGTGTGTGTGAGTGAATATTTGTGGCAGCTCTAATGATTACATCAGCTTAAGTCCTTGGATATAGAAGGTTGGGGTGAATGTGTAGGATAGACACCGAAGTCCGAAGCAGTTCTGGAGGGAGGAAGTGGCGGAAATGCAGGGGTGTCTAGTTGTCATGCGCGCCGAAGTACACTTGTTCATACAGCACGAGGCTGTCGTTATTTGGAGGTAACAGGTTTGAATCCCGGTGCGGTAATTATAGCGTTCAATTGTTATGTTGTCTAGTTTGTTGCCCACTCTTTCCTTGTTTGTTCTACTTCTATGAATGCTAAACAATACTTGTGAATGTATTTGTCAGCGGTCTTTATAAGGGTCCGACTGGCTCCAAGGATCTGAAGTGTATGCATACTGACAGACGGTCTGTCTGTCCTCAATCGTCCATGTGTACACGTGTGTACATGCAGAGTACGTACGTCGAACTACTCGTGCCTGTGTGTACTCATATATGTACACACACACACAAATACATATATATATATATATATATATATATATATATATATATATATATATATATATATATATATATATATATATTTACATGTGTGTATGTGTGTGTGTATGTGTACACATACGACCGTTGGGAGTCAATATTTCAGCCGCATTCGTATCAGCAACAATTCACAAACATTCGTCGCTCCATAAAGACCTAAGCACGTACACACTGACCTGTCTAATGACCACCTGCCCACCTTTGTACCTACCTACCTAACTCATGCATGTCTCAACCGAGCCTAAAATGGTGACTTGAAAATAAATGGGATATAAAGGCGGTAGGCCTATTGCTAACTACATCGCCCATGGCGTGCTGATGGATCTATAACAATGTACTCGCACCATATACCTAATGCTTCTCAAGACCCGGAAAATGGGTCCGTTACACACACACACACACACACACACACACACACACACACACACACACACATATATTCATTCATTGGCACCTTGCCGTCTTGACAGACGATAGTTTGTGCTTTAAAAAGGCATAATAACTTTTGCATATATATATATATATATATATATATATATATATATATATATATATATATATATATATATATATATATATATATACGAGAGTAAGTTGATAAGTAAGTCACAAATGGCTGTAGAAAAATAACTAACTATGATAACAACTTGAAACCAGTTTATTTTTATACATACATTGTCACTTTATTTTTCAACATAATTTCCACCAGCATTGATGCACTTATCCCATCGTTTTCTCAATCCTCCCAAACCGGCCTGCATAGACCTGCGTGCTGTGTTTTCATTTACCTGTCATCCCACAGAACTGTGTGACTTACTTATTGACTCGACCGCGTAACTTTTTCTACCCAACTATGCACCGCTTTACGGGAAATCGCTACGGACTAAGTCCACTGAAAACCCACCTTGGCTGGAGACATTTTGCGAATGACGCTGAAGTTGAATGTAAAGTGAAAACGTGGTTTAGAAGGGGGGAAAAACTGTTATTACTTCCTATAGCACCTTGAGTTGTAGGACAGGAGATCTTGCGCCTGAGGAATTAAGACCGCCTGGCTAGTGCTATCGGTGAATGTACTAATATGTCCACAATGGGACCAGTCGGCTGTCGGCCCAGTAAATACCATGGACAGTAAAGGCGATTGATGTGGTACTGCTACAATAACCCACCGAGAGCTGATTGGTCGTGGCGTGAGACTCTTGAGATCCTGTGCTCCACTGAGGCATACATGACAGAAGGATAGGATTCGCAGCTGTAGTTTTGACGCTAACGAAGTTTGGGGCAAATTAACTGCATATCCTTTACAGGCCGTCGCAGTCAATCCCAGCATATTTCAATTGTTTGTGATTTCTTGGCAAGTTTATGTTCAGTAGTTCGCCATTGCTTTCTGAATGACCAGCATTCATACCATTATATGAAAACCAACGCAAAGCGGTCTGCTGCCAAATAGCCGGCAGCTGCGTTTCGAACGTAGCACGCGGGATTACGATTTGCGTCGATAAATACTTCGCCACTGAGCCGGTGATGAATGTAAACCCACAAATATAAGCTAATACATCCCTAGAAGTCTCAGACTGTTGTTTGTGTAAATTCACTCTGTTCTAGTGATTAATAACAGATAAGAGAATTCACGTCTACAGCAGGATATAGCCTTAAAGAAATGAGAACACTCAGGTACAATATGTGACTCCTGCGAAAAAGTGAGATAGTATAAATACATGCCTAGCGTACATTACAACAAACGCAAATCAGACAAACGGATTTCACAGTGAAAATAAAAACAATGATAATAATAACAACGTAAAAATAAGATTAAAATATGTTACAGCACAACACAACGAACTGGCGTTACGATTTTGGTGATCTTCATCCGGAACAACGAACTGATCTAAAGAAAAACAAGAAATTAGAATATTTATTTAAAAATTAAAACGCCCACTATTCCTATCCGTCCCCATTGGTGCCATTCCACATTCTGCCCCATGCCGCCATTACGTTTGTCTATGTGGATCCATACTATTATAAGGCAATGCGACGTCTCTGAGACAGACTGCCAGCATCCATTCATTCGACTGCTTGTCCAAGGGGCATGTACATCTTTATGTAATACATATCTACAAAAGCTAAGTAGCATGCATATGCTTATGTAGTTGTATCAGCGTATGTTTTTGTTTGTTTTCTGATGTAGGCTCTAGCTGCAACGTCCATTTTGCCCCTTGTAATTGCGTTCTAATAAAGTTTACTAATTATGTTTCAGGTATTCGTTGAATTACTCTCAGACAGAAAGAGTTAAGAAATGGAAATGAGTAAGGAGTAATCGATGAACGCTTCTTGATATCGAATGAATTAATCAATATATAAGTACGAACCTTGAACTTTGTCCCACTGACACAGACAGATCATGCGGATGAGTAAGATCCGTAGTACTTCGAGCACGGTAAAACTGCGCCTTGCTCTCAGCCAAGAGTTCCGCTGCACTTTTCTTTCGCTGGGCTGAAATGGTCGAAAAACGAAAGAAAATCTACAGCACACTAAATATTCGAACGTAATAATTTACGAATAAACATGAAATTGATAAACCAGTCAAGGACAAGGTGGCGTATAAAGACGTGCTTGTCAAAGAATGATTATGATATCAACAATAATTTAATTAATTATCGCTAGAAGTGCAATTCAATAAATTTCTCAAACAAAAGAGCTTAATAATATCTGGACTTTTTCTTCTTTTTCTGCGTTCACCGGAGTGTTCTTTCAGACGTAATTGAGTTGTAGGGTCTTCGTGGCGAAGTGGTC
>JACEFZ010020208.1:72500-87500 GCA_014155875.1 Cepaea nemoralis
AAATGGGCGAGTCATGTTATACTAAATATAAGGGCGATAATAATGTTCAAGAGCATCAAAGATACAACAGTGGAATTACATCCCTTTAGAATTCAAGTCAAAAACAAGCGTTTGAAAGACGAGAGGGTCGACTTCATTTCACCAGGTTTTATTCTACATGGTTCGGTCGGTCTCTTTTAGTAGGGGGACCCGCCGAAAGTGTCGCTCAAAGCACGAACTCCGTAGCTCCAGCGGCGACAGATTCCGAGAAAATTGCACTTGTGAAACCAACGACGCAGGCCGGAATCAAACCTACAACCTTCGAAACACGAGAGGCGGCTTAACCACTTCGCCACGAATAACCCCTGATTCCAGACGTAATATACACAGCCTGCTCATTGGCGAAGAGGTTACGGGCGCAGTTCGTAATCCCGTATATCCGCGTTCGAAACACAGCTGCGGTCGATTTGACAGCAGACGACCGCCTTGCGTTGGTTGTTTTATGAAATGGTATTGGTGACAGTCGTTCAGAAAGCAAGGGCTAACTACTGAACGTAAACTTGCTAAGATATCACAACAACAACAAATTCTGGGGTTGACTGCGACGTCCTGTAAAGGATATGCAACTAACATAACTATATACAACAAGTTGAAAATATTCATGTAAGGTCGTTCGTTAAGCAGATGTGTCAATAGGGTTAACATTGCCAATACAATTTGGCCAAAAGTGCAGTTGCTGCTGCTGCTGCTTCTTCTTCTTCTTCTTCTTCTTATTCTTCTTCTTCTTCTTCTTCTTCTTCTTCCAGCATGTTCTATCACTCGTTCTAGTCTACACTATAACGAGTTGTTGTCCTTGCGTCGCTGGATATTATCGTCCCGTGTGTACATCTCCCCACCTCTTGCTCGCCTGCCTTATACAGGGTGTATTTTTAATGACTGTGCAGTGTTTGAAAATATTGCCGGTCCAAGTTTTGTATTTACCTATTATGTTGCATGAACTTTACAGAGGATTAATACAAAACTTGGACCGGCAATATTTTCAAACACATCACAGTCATTAAAAATATACCCTATACAAACTTCTGAACGTAAAATTGCCTAGAAAATCACGAGGACGGAGTATGCATGGAAATTCCCCGAGTGCTGTAATGTCACTTCTTGACTTAACTCAACTGAAGCTCATGCGGATGTCGATCATGGGCCATTTCGAAATCAATCAATGTGAAAATCGGGGTTTTAGAACTTAGAAGTTGCAGAAAAATTCGTTGAGTTCCGTGGACTAAGAAAAAGACAAATAACAACATGCTACAATATTTGAACATACAAGAAAACTGATTTATAAATAGTATCATGTATTGAAACTGACATGTGCCAAACTATGAATGTGAATCACGGAGCACCCGGGAAGGTTAACCCTGTCAACAGACACCCGCAGAAGTCGGGTGTGTCTGCCTAACGGTGCAAAACAGTCACAACGCAATCACGTCCGAAAATACTCTCCGGATGAACGCAGAAGAAGAAGAACCACGGAGCATTTGACAATCACTAAAAAAGAAAATTTGAGTTTTTTTTTTTAAACTTAAATGTTACAGAAAAATTCTTAGAATATGGTGGAACGGAAAGACGAAAACTGTTGACGATGTGCAAGATCTGAAAATTGAAGAAATCTGGCTCATAAACAATGTCTGGGAAACTGAAACACCCCGGCCATATTGGACGTCGCCGTGGTTCGGAAAGAACCGGGATGGAAGATGTGGTTCTTGGTAGGAGAGGCTGGGGTCGGTCAGCACGAAGATGGACACAGGACACTGAAGACAGCGTGTGTATGTACATACTTGAGGAACAGGAACTAACAAGGGATCAAGGATCTGTTCGTCGGGCCGTGATGAGAGCCACCGACTACAAATGATACACGATGATGATGATGATGATGATGATGATGATGATGATGATGATGATGATGATGATGATGATGTGATTATGATGATGGTGATGATGATGATGATGATGATGATGATGATGATGATAATGCCTATACTACCCTCTCCATACTGTATACGCTCTGTCCCCTTTATCCCCCACCCATGTCAGACGCCAGTTCATTAATTCTTCAAGGAAGCCAGCTCTGGAGACTGATATTTACAAGCGTTCTCGCTGAGATATATTCTATTTTTCTTCTTGTTTTATTTTGCCATACTTCATCATCATTATCATGAGCCCTGCCAGCTGGCGTGAGCGTTCATATCTCTCACAGATCTCAGTCTTTTGTGTTCTGGATCAACGTTCCTGATGATATTCCTCCATGCCACTTCTCAGTCCATCCAGCATCATTTCTCCTCGTCTGCCTCTGCCTCTTTTCCCATTGATCTTTCCAGTGTTGTCCTACCTATACATTTTTAATATCCTATGTAATTATTAGCATCAAGTATCATACTCATACGCATGTGCAGTCACTGTCAGCCATCTCACGCGATCTCCAGCGTCGTGAATGGGGTCTATGTTCTCTCTGGATTATGCCACATGGCCAAGCAATCCAGACAATTCTCTCTTTGCTTTTAATACTGTTTATAAAACCAGCATAGCTTTCAAACCCACGGTCGCAATTAAGGTCAAATCCTTTTCTGCGAAGAGAGACCAAGTACCGAGTTATATGGGAAGAAACTATATACAATTACGTGGCTTCTTGTGTCTTTGAAGCTTTTCCAAAGAAATTAAAGCTTGGGGACACCCTGCGCCAGACCCTGGTGTTTTTTAAGGATTACCGGTTTTTACACAGGACACATATACACGCGCGTGCATACACACGTGAGACACGCATAAAGGATTAATAGCATTTTTTTTAAAGTTGCATATCCCTTACATGACGTTGCAGTCAACACCAGCATTTTTCACCTGCTGTTGATGTTCTTAGCAAGATTACGCTCAGTAGTTTGCCATTGCTTTCTGAGCGACCGGCTCACATAGCCCGCAAGTAACCAACGCGACGCGATCCACTGCCGAATTTTGCGCAGCTGTGTTACTCACGTGGATATACGGGATTACGGAGAAAGTCGTTAACCTCCTCGCCAGGAAGACCGACGATTAATATCTTTTTTTTCCCGCATATCCTTTACAGGACATCGCTGTCAACAGCAGCATCTTTCAGCTGTCTGTTGATTTCTTGGTAAGATTACGCTCAGTAGGATTAATTGCTTAGGGTGTGTTAATATAGAATGACTCATAGCGAGCGGTAATTTAACTGGTTGAACTTTGAACCGGTACAGACACGCGGCGCTTTTTAACTGTTCTGTCACACAGATTCATTCTAACACATTCTCATCTATACAGATATGCATAAAGACCGCCGTCTAATCAGCTCGACTATCCCGAAGCAACATACAATATGTGATTGGCTATCCTTCGTGTCAACCAATCAACGTGTCATGTGTGATTGCGCTTCTAACGATTAGTCACTGCATATTAAAGAAATCTGGCAACATATGTGTTTTGTTTTGGGGTGTGTGTTTACTTAGCTCCTGTGGTAGTAATAAATGCGACATGGCCAACGGCGGGGTAGCCGTGCTAGACATAACCTCTTATACCTCTCTCTCTCTCTCTCTCTCTCTCTCTCTCTCTCTCTCTCTCTCTCTCTCTCTCTCTCTCTCTCTCTCTCTCCCCCCCCCCCTCTCTGTGGCCTTGCAGTTTGTCTTTTTAGATCTTTTTCACACACACACGCGCGAGCGCGCGCACGCACGCGCGAGCGCGCGCACGCACGCACACACACACACATACATACACACTTCAAGAATTTTCAAGCGGAAATCGAGCATTAAAGGAGGTGTTATAACCAGAAACTGTGGACACATTCTAAATTAGAAGCTACTGTCACTACAGTTGTGAACGAGTCTGAATTGTGCGCTGAACCAAAAATAGATGCGCTAAGGCTCAAAATGTGTGCGCCAGGCAATGGGTAGTGCATCTTAGAAAAAACACCAAATGGTTCCTGTTCTTTGTACATTGTACATCCTGCACAACCCGCAAAACATGCTGGAGTTAATTGTGATGTCCAGTAAAGGATATGTAACTAACGTTTGCATAACTAGGACAAACAGGTCAGCTAAATGTGGGTCTGTTATGTGGTCTTGCTTGCTTGCTTGTGTGTTCGTTGGCTTGAGCTCCAACGCGAAGTCCTATATGTCAGATAAAGGCATCCTGTTGTCCAACATCAGTGTGATGTCATACCTGACCTGAAGTTTGCGTGAGTATCCGTTGTCCCATGTCTGGCTTATTGGTGTGCAGACTGGTGGTTCCTCGCCGTGCAGGCAGACACTCTCCGACTTCGGAGGAATCGGCGATCCTACTGACTTTCGCCAGGACCCCGAAGGGACCTGTTGCCCAGGACGCTCGACGAGGACGCGTCAGTAGGTCTTGGCCAGTATATAACCCGGCCCTGGTGCCTTGAAAACACCTCTGTGTCCCTTATGTGGTCTTAAATGTGCACATTGAAACATTGCACCTGCTGCTGCTCAACCAACTCATTCCAGGCTTTTCTAACATTAGCTATCCCTTGCAGCTCAGACAATTCCCGCCTTACGTTTCACCGGTATTTCTCTAGCTCTGCCCATGAGCTCCACACTGGCGTTCTATCACATCAGATTAGTCCTTCTGTTGTGTATGTTGCATATCCTTTACATGACGTAGCAGTCAACTAAAGCATTTTGGCTGTTTTTGATTTCTGGGCAAGTTTACGTTCAGTAGTTTGCCATTTATTTCTGAACGACTGGCACTCATACCATTGTATAGAAATCAGCACAAGGCGGTCTGCTTCCAAATCCCCTGTAACTGTGTTTCGAACGACGTATTGCGGATTTACCAATTGCATTCGTAATCATGTTGCTACACAGCCGGCCTTCTATTGTACGTGACACAAATTAATGAATTACACGTAAACAGGAGACGTCACTGAATATTCTCACCACATCGAGTACTTACCAAACAGCCCTACATTGCTCCGAGTACGCAGATATTGAGGTCCTTTGTGGAGCAACTTTTCTGGTTGTTGTCCCATGGTACAGGACGTCACGATCAGCGACATTGTTGGAGTCAGACGTGGATCAAATTCATATGTTGTAAATCCCAGTATTTCACCGACCAATCAACACACGATCTGCAGCTTTTCTCTGAATGATCATTTTACAGTCTGATTGTTGATTAACAGTCTTCACTTTCACTGTGTATAATGTCGATTTATTTTACACAGCTGATCTAATTGTTCCATTCTAACTATGGATGCTAGAATTACATATCACATCCAGCTAGTCCTAGCAGTAGAAATGTCAATGTACGTAGATTAGTGAGACTCGTGCTGATAGACAAAATCAGCTAATGTTAATTATACAGATAACCGAAGTCGTTTACATTAATAATAACCGCATAAAATGCCACAAATTTATAAACTTCATCGTATTGATACCGGAAGGCAATATAATAAATGACGTACCATTACAGCCTACGAATTATCAGTGCAATTCAACTTTAGCGGTATAAATAACCAAAGGCCAGTAATGTTGATAGTACAATCTTCACTAGTAACGCTGACTATACTTATAACCACACGAAATCGGCAACTGGCAAATATTTGTGTCAGTAATGCGTTATTGGTGGCACTCTATCAACTATAACTATGATAACTGAATAACAGGATAATGTTTACTCTTGAAAAACCACCTGTTGTGATTCCACAGCCACATCTGAGGTGCTTTTTTCTCTCAAGTGCCCTTTGATTTTCACAACACGATGAAGATTCATTCCCAAATGTTCCACATTAGTCACAATGAGATAACAATACAACTGATAGTTTCTGCTTTTCTTTGATGAAGACGCCGATTGGAACAGTTGGTCGCTTTGTGCTTGCTGGTTCTATAAAAGCAGCTGTGTGCTTGTTAACATCTACTTCTCAGTGTAACACAAAGTTACATGGGTATTTCCCAAGTATGACTTGTGCTATTTATAAACGCGCAATACTAGAACCAGGTGTCTGTCAGTGGTGACGGGTAGAAACTCAGATGTAGGACAAGCCGCAGTAACCCGAGATAAGTCATACGGAAATAAAAACCGTTATAGCAAAAATCGATAATTGGCTATTGTTAGGTTGATCAGGTTGCCAGCTTGTGCGACGTCCGGACTGTACTTCTCAAGTGTTGATAACGACGGTAAGGAATTAGAGTTTGCCCGTCTGCAGAAGACAAAGGGAAATCTCAGAATAAACTCATCAATGTATGTAAATAAATAAACATGCAAATACAACAAAGCACGAAAGAGAAGGTTCTTGAAAACTTTTTTTTAAAGTTGCATATCCCTTACAGGACGTTGCAGTCAACACCAGCATTTTACTGTCGTTGTTGATGTCTTGGCAAGTTTAAGTTCAGTAGTTTGCCATTGCTTTCTGAATGACCGGCTCCCATACCAACACGTTAAAGCCAGCGTGACACGGTCTGTTGCCAAATCGGTCACCGCTGTGTTTCGAACGCGGGTAAGCGGCATTACGAATCGCGTTCGCAACGCCTTCGCCACGGAGACGGTTTGAAAACTACAACCATCAACAAATAAGAGAACATAAAAACACGAAGCACTAATAACAGAACAATCAAGTGCAAGGAAACAATAGAACATATAAGAGTGAATCCATCCGTCATGTGACATGCTGATCAGCGTGGGTAGTCATGTTTCGCCATCTCACTCGATCACCAGAGTCGTGGATCAGCTCCTTGTTCCTGTCTCGACCATGACACGTGGCCAAGCCATCCAGGTACTTACTTCTCTGTCTTCCCTTTGGTCTTTTCCCCTCGATCTTGCCAGTTGTCGCCAAGTTCTCCAATTCATTTCTTCTCATAACATGCCCAAAATTATTGTGACTGTCTACGTCTAATGTCTCTAATCAGTTTACGATCTTCATTTATTTCTTGTAGGACTTGCTCATTGGTTTTTCTGTCTGTCCATGGTATTCTTTGCATTTTCCTCAGAAACCACATTTCCACAGCCATCAGCTGTTTTTCAGCTTGACTGCTTATTGTCCACGCTTCACATCCATACAAAAGTACAGGTTCTATGTAGCATCTCAACGCTCTTTTTCTCTTTGCAATTGACATCCTTTTTATTGGTCAGTATGTTTTTCATCTGGCAAAAGGCTACCTTCGCCATGTTGATTCTTGTTCTAATCTCTTCAAGGCATCTCCCATCAGATGTTATGACTGCGCCGAGATAACTGTACCGATTCACTTGTTTAAGAATATTCCCATTTACTTGTATATTACATTGTGGCATTTTCTTCGTCCCAGTGACGACCATAACCTGTCTTCTTACAATTTAATTCTAACCCCAGTTGTTCACTGTGTGCAACAACCGCATTTACTAAATGTTGCAGGTCCTGTTCATTGTCTGCAATCAAGACTGTATCATCTGCATATCTAATGTTATTGATGTATCGTCCCCAACGATGATTCCTTCCATATCTTCTATATTTCTGAAAGTATTTTCAAAATATTTTAAGAGTGAATAAGCACGACGGAATATGCTACCGTGTCCCTTATCTTAATCGTCTGTGCCTCGTGGCGTATTTTCATTTAGCGTTGACCTTGCGATGGTTTTCACTCAAAGGTATGGGCGCCGGTCGTTCAGAAAGTAATGGCAAACTACTGAGCCAAACTCAGAATAAACTCTGACAGTTAAGTTTTAAATGGTAAACTTGCTAAAAAATCACAAATAGCCAAAAATGTTGCGGTCGACTGCGACGTAATGTAAAGGACATGTAACTCAGTTTTCATTTGCCTTGAGTATCTTTGTATGAGACGTTCTATATGTTCGACTTTTTGCTGTCGCATCCGATGTTTCCCCAGGTATTTGTTGACAGGACTAGCCTGCTCCGACATGTCAGTTAGTTGAACACATTTCCCTCTCGAGAGGGAGATAGACAGAAACAATGCAGAATCCCTGGGCTTGTGACGTGTTAGTTAGTTAGTTAGTCGCAGTTCCAACTTCACAGCAACGAGTCGTCCCCATTATGCTCCGTTCCTGTGTTGTGACGTGTTTGACCTTTAATCTATTGACCCGTCTTAACTACACTGTCCGTTCAATCCACTGATAGGCATCAAGCGCGCTGATCATTAAGGCGTATTCAGCCACAACATGGATACAGATAACTAACTTTTGTATTTCCATGTAGTGTTTTTCATATAGTTGTGCTGGTTTGTGTTTGTTTGTTCTGAATTGACGAAGGCTTTAGCCGCAACGTCCGTTTTGTTTCTTGTAAACGTGTTGTAGTAAAGCGCACAATCTACTTCTCTTGTTTTGGTGATCCAATCTATCTCTTATGACCGACTGACCTATGTTCAACAGCTGCTCACATGGAACTCTTCTCCATTCGGTCTTCAACGCTCACGTTCGAAATCAGTTGGTGTTTTGCGTTGCCTTGTTTCGTCAAGCCTGTGTCTCAGTACCCACGACTTCGATAAGCATTTCTTCGGATTTTCTTTCCCTAGCCCTTGACTGTCCCAAGGCTACCCATCACGGTATCAGGTTTGTCTCTCTTCATCTCGTTCATATCCCTTGACCTGTAGCTGCGCTACCGCCGGCATAGGTGTTGGGGTCATTGGAACATGCAAGACTCTATACCTCTACAAGGTGGAGGAATATCAGGGTGAAGTTCGAAGTTCGCTTGAAAATTTGCTACTGCTAACAAGATCCGAAGTCAGGACACTAACTAGGAACATTTTCCAGGTTTGCACGCTCATTCCATTGGCCCTCCTACTCGTCTCGGTACTGTCCTTTCTAATGACCGATTATCAAAACGGCTTAGTGTGAGTCTGACGCTCTAGCGCCATTCATACCCAGGTTTGCTTGATTCGGCAGGTTGGTTGTTCAGGTTGATTCGGTAGGTTGCTTGTTCTGGTTGATTCGGTAGGTTGGTTGTTCGGGTTGATTCGGTAGGTTGGTTGTTCGGGTTGATTCGGTAGGTTGGTTGTTCGGGTTGATTCGGTAGGTTGGTTGTTCGGGTTGATTCGGTAGGTTGGTTGTTCGGGTTGATTCGGTAGGTTGGTTGTTCGGGTTGATTCGGTAGGTTGGTTGTTCTGATTAATTCGACAAGTGTTTTCTTCGGGCTGATTCCGACATTACATTGTTCTGGTTGATTCGGCAGTTAATTTATTCTTGTTGATTCGACAGTTAAGTTTTAAATTTATTTTGCAATTAAACTGTTCTGGTTGATTCGGTAGCTAGGCTGTAATGGTTCTATAAATCTGCGAGAATTTTCGCAATTTTATTTCTTTATTAATTCAAATAATACGTGAGAAGCGAATATCTGAGCCAAATTTGTCAAAATTTCGTGATAGGAGACCAGTTTATCAGAGAACTCTTATCTAACTGTTTGTTTCATATCTCTTCTATAAATAATCATAATAATGTAGACTCAACAAAACAGCCCACGGTGTTTGAGGGTTTATTTTTTGTTTTTACCTGTGTTTGCCTAATATAAAGGTCAAAGATCCAAACAGCTATATAATTGTAAACATTATATTCGTAGTCGGTATAGTTCTTTCTTTATGAGCATGGTTGCACAAGGATTCGACTTCAGATCTCGTCGTCTGCTAAAGCTAGGGAAAGACTGATCACCTAGTTTTCCGTGCTCTCAGGCCTACAAAATGTGATGGTGCTATCACATCACAGGCCTATTGCAGGAAACTGTCTTGGTGCAAAAATATTTAGTTATAAAAATGTGTACCACTCTCTAATATCATCATTATGTGCCGTGCCGATAAGCGTGGGTGGTCATGTTTCGCCATGTTCATCTCTCATCCTTGACTTTTTTTCTTTTTTTTTTAAGCATATCCTTTTTACAGGACTTAGCTGTCAACACCAGCATCTTTCAGCTGTATGTTGATCTCTTGGCAAGATTACGCTCAGTAGTTTGCCATTGCTTTCTGAGCGGCCGGCTCAGTATCCCGCAAGTCACGAGCGGGGGTCGAACCGCCTCAGCTCTCGCTCCGCTACGAGACTCTGCGTGATAAACGGGATTACAGAGAGAAAGTGTTGTAACCCCACAGCCAGAGAGACCGGCTGGTGTGGGACACTGTTAATAGGTAAAACTAATCCACACGCAAAATTCAGTTCAGCACTACTGGTAGTAGTAGGTATGGCCCACGCTTGAGTTCAAAGCGAGCCAGGCCCCCCCCCCCCCGGCCCTACCCCCCCCCCCACCCCCGCCTCCCAAAGTTTCGCCATCTCGCACATCTCGCACGATCACCAGAGTCGTGGATCAGCTCCGTGTTCTTGTCTCGGCCAAACCATGTGGCCAACCCATCCAGATATGTATTTCTCTGCCTTCCCTTTGTTCTTGTTTCACGCAATCTTGCCAGTTTTCACTAAATTCTCTCATTTATTTCTTCTCATATTGTGCCCAAATAATCTTAATTGTCTAACTACGTGTAATTTATCTGATTAGGTCGCGATTTTCATACTCTCTATACACCTCTGAAGTTGGGGTGGGTTCGCCTGTTGGCGAGGGACAATGTTAATAGGGAAAGCTAGCCCACAAGCACAATTCAGTCCAGCACTACTAGAAGTAGTGTGTATGGACTACGCTTGAGTTCAAAGCGAGCCAGTGCACACACACACACACACACACACACACACACACACACACACACACACACACACACACACACAGTACTCTCTATACATCATATAACGTCACAGTTAGAAGACACATAAGCACAAGAAAGTTGCTGACTCTGATACTAACTGTTGGAACGTGGAGAGATAGCATGCACCCCAAGAATGCATTCCGTACACACAACCGACCTAATATATGCGACCGTATTAAAGTATATTTCCGCTAAGTGCACAAGCACTGCTGGCGCTTAGAGTGGTGGGGAGGGTTACTACAGACTTCCTCGCTATACTTTCTATTCTAAGCTCTAAACAAATGTGGGGTGTTTATTTTACGACTACGTGCGTCGGAGCGTATCCCATGACCTCGAGTAACATGTGTGACTGTAGCCACGGGTGTCGTGACAGTATTGCTGTTAGAGAGACAGATGGGCGGGACTGGCCGACGGACAGATACAATAAACAATCTGTATGTTTATGTTGTTGTTGTTTTTTTTGCATATCTTTTACAGGACATCGCTGTCAACATCAGCATCTTTCATCTGATTGTTGATTTCTTGGCAAGATTGCGCTCAGTAGTTTGCCATTGCTTTCTGAGCGGCCGGCTCACATACCCCGTAAGTTACCGACGCGATTCGAACCACTGTTGATTCTCACCGTCGTCACGTTACTTACGAGAGTATACGAGATACGGAGAAAAGTCGCTCTAACCTCTAGGCCAGGGAGCCGGCAAACTGTATGTAGCCAGACAAAAATATAGACAAACATGCAGGCAGACGGGTCAGCAGGAGGACAGACGGGTTAATGTGCTGATAGGTAGGCAGGCAGGTAGGTAGGTAGGTAGGAAGGTAGGTAGGTAGGTAGGTTGGTAAATGCTTGATAGGTAGTTAGGTGGTTAGGTAGGTAGTAAGGTAACACGCGTGTAGTCTGGTGATGTGTAAGTAGGTTGTTAGATAGCCACAGACAGACAGACAGACAGACCGGCGGGCGGGCAGACAGACAGACCGGCGGGCGTCCCATCTGCCCCATTGTGTAAGCCACATCAACATTTCATGGTGAGACCATAAGGCCAGTCAGATAGGATCTGGAGCTGCTAGTCAGGTGGACATATACATGCTTAATTAATCCGCTGTCCTTAATGTAATTAACACGCGAAAACACATCTTATGTAATTAAGTTTATCTGTGTTCTTTGTGGATATCGATTGTTTGTTTCGTTAATTAGTCTGGACATTGTCTGCTGCAACTGTTGACCAGGCTTAACTGTTTAGAGAAAGAGTAATAAAAAGGGGATAGAGAAAGAGACGGGGCGAGAGGGAGAGTGAGAAAGAGCAAGAAAGTGAGAGAGATAAAGAAGGGAGATGGAGGGAGGGGGGTAAGAAAGATAAAGATAGAGTGACGTGGGAGATAAAATAGAGAGCGGGGAGGTGGGAGTGTGAGATAGAATAGCATGAGAGAAAGGGGGGATAGTAAGAGAGAATAAGAAAAAGAGATAAAGAGAGATAGAGAGGGAGAGAGAAAGGTGTGGGATGGAGAAAGATGAGTGAGAGAAACAGAGTAAGAAAGAGAAAGATGGGGAGAGAGTAGGGCAGAGAGAGAGAGAGAGAGAGAGAGAGAGAGAGACAAAAGAGAAAGAGGGAGGTAGTAAAGTGAGAGAGAAAGAGAGAGATGCATTGATGAACAGAAGAATGAACAGACAGCACACGAATTGATAAAATCTCTTTGAAGTTGCGGGATGTCGAATATAGCCTGAAGATGTGTTGTCTTTGTGAACCGGTTATTGCAGTCTCGTATATAATAAATTTGCATCCAAATGGTACCGAAAGTACGAACGAGCGCTATCGAGTGATACAGAAAAGGAGTGAATGTATATAATATGACTCGGAAGCTCGACAAAAGAAACAAACCTAAAGATAAAAGCCATTGATTCGCCTAACGTTGTGCTTGTTCATTATTTTGTGTCCATTTACAGAGAAGCTGCGATATTTATGTATTTTAGACAACATTTCTCGTATTCGTGTTGTACTGGACTTGATCCCACTTTTCAATAGCTCAAGTATTTGTTGTGAACAAGTATTCAAAGTTTCATATTTTGCCATTAGAAGTTACTGTGTTAGCCTCAGGCTCGTGCAGACCTGGTCCGATCCATGGCATAGACCGCTGGAATTTTTACAAAATAAGAAAAGTGTGGTATGCAGCCCTTTGAGCCTAGGGTGGTGATGGAACGTCTAGCATTCTCGGACACAGGTGAAAAACTATGAGGACCCCGCACACGATGTTACAAATTTCTCCGCATTTAGAAATCGAAAAGAGCCGGCCGAAAGCCACTGCTCTGGCAAAACGTGTACATTAGAACAACTACATATATAAGACCAGTCGACGTGGCCAAAAGGATAAAAGCGTTCGCTCTTAAACTTCCAATGCGCTTATGACGAGGTACCTACTGATGCGTTCGATACCTACACCGCATTAAGTTGGATTTAAACGTTGATTTCTCATTTAGAAATCAATGGCAAACTACTGAACGTAAAATTGCCTAGGGAATCAAGCTGGGGTTAATCACAACGTCCTGCAAAAGACACGCAAAATAACAATAACATATGAAAGAATAGTTATAGTATGTGTACTTATGGTGTAAATACATTTAGATCCTAGGCTGAGTTGAAGGGTTAGTGCACTGTGCGTATATTCTCCCTGCGCTATCTATGAAGGGATACTAAGGCACTTATGGCAAAGAAAGCCACCCTTTACTAAAAACAACAGACTACTTTGTCAAATTACCTACTTATACGACCTTCTCCTTACGGCAATAATAATAACACTACCCGAAGCAAGAATCTGCAATGGGGCTGTGATGTGATAAGGCCATCACATTCTGTAGGCATAAATGCAGGGAGGGAGAGATAGCCAGTCCTTACCTCTCTTTACCCGATATCGGACGTAGGCGTCGAACTTCAACGCAACTCCCAATTAATTACATTATCGCGCCATTTTCATGCTATGTATTACTTTTATTACTTATACCTACGATAGTCCCAAACGGTTTCGACTTATCTCTTTTTCCTTTAGATTTCTATTTTAATCAATAGGCCTATTTGTTGGTTGCGAGAGTACCTATGAAGGACACGCATTGAATGGGTATGGGCGCAGTTCGAAAGTCTGACTGCTACAAACTGTCGTATAGTGACACATTGCGTGAATACACCTGCTCGAGGCCCTGCAATGTGGATTTAGCAGCCATTCTTCATCATTTATTTATATGAATTGCGTTACGCTGTTTCGTCAAGTCTGTGGCGCTGTATATTTGACTTCGATTAGCATTTGTTCTGGTTTGCTTTTCCTAGCATTTGACTGTTCCTAATCTACCTTCAAGGCAGCAGGTTTGTGTTTCATTTTGTCTGGTTCCTATCTTTCCACCTGTCCGACATGGGAGATCCTGCCGTCAGCATAGTCCTTGGAGTCATTGGAACACTCAAGCTCCTCAAACTCTTCAAGCTGGAGACCATCAGAGGGGAGAAGCCGGTCTGCCAGGAAGGAGAGGGAGGGTAGGGGGCATGAGAGGACGACTCAGAAACATATGCAGTCATTGTGGAACTGGAACTATTAAAGTCCAAAATCTAGCTCATCTACTGATGGGGTGGATCACCTCGAGTGCTATGACCAGTTCTGTCCAGTTCCGAGCGGATTATCCTCAACGCAAAATGGACATAATGTTGGCAATAACTTGTACTGCCAGAGTAACTAACAACGCTTACCTGAAAGAGGCTAATGAAACTAGAGCATGATATACAAATACAAGAAACAAACAAACAACATTCTTTGGTCATCTGATGAGAATAGAGGCATGGAGAACATCGTGACAGCTTGAAAGATCAGTGAGAAAAGAGGCAGGTGCAGACCAAGAGAAATGATGCTGAAGGGACTGAGATGGTGGCATGGAGGAATATCATCGGCAGAGATGATCCAGAACACAGGGGCCGAGATGTGCGGTGAGAAATTGACGCCAAAGCTAGTTGGTAGGACACATGAAGATGATGATGTTGATTACGGGTATGTCCATAGTGCTCTAGTCTTCGCAGTAAGAAATCCATCGGCGTATAGTATAGCGTCCACATCAGTTCGGTGTTGAGATGCGAACGATCTCTTGCAATTAGTGCGCTGCTCTTTTCTGGCTTCTACGGCCATGAAAACTAACATTTTCATTCTGTTAATGTTCATTCATTCAGCTGAAAGACTTCGCTTCAGTAAATACTTGATTTTAGTATCCACATCACTACACTCCGGACATTCCCGTGCATACTCAGGCCTCCTCAAAAGACATCAAAATGTTCACATGTTGGTAAGTCCAGCAGCAGTTTCTTTAAAGTCCACCTGACCTTTC